>KB205946.1:2196189-2390805 GCA_000328965.1 Ascocoryne sarcoides NRRL 50072 | reverse complement strand
AAGCTGTTGCTTGAGAAGGGGGCTGACCTAGAGGCGGTTACAAGCGACGGACGTACGCCATTACAGTTAGCCTCTCATTTTAAGAACGCTGAAGTAGTTAAGCTACTACTTGAAAAAGGGGCTAACTTAGAGGTGGTTACAAGCGACGGATGGACGCCATTACACGTAGCCTCTCAGATTTGGAGCACTGAAGTAGTTGAGCTACTACTTAAAAAAGGGGCTAACTTAGAGGCGGTTACAAGCGACGGATGGACGCCATTACACTTTATAGCCTCTCAGATTGGGTGTCACGGGGCTATGTTACAAACATGTAACACGTGACCAGAATCACGAGTCAAGTCATAGCCCTGAGGCTCGGCAACCAAGGATTACACAGACAAGCCATGACCCAACTGGCACGTGACAACAGTCACATGATAGACCCACGAGATACAGGGGTGGATCGCAGCGATCTATAGACCTACGGGGTCTAAGGGGAATTATCGTGATCTAGGACCTATGGGGTCTAAAGGATCTAAGAGTAGGAAGATTCTATATAAGCAGCTAGTTTTCTTTAGTAGATAGGAGCTTTATATTTAACCTAATTTAACAATTTTGTAACGATCGGGATCGCGATCGCCAAGGATCGCTTAGCCTGGTCAATGCGCAAGGGCGCATTCCACGTGATAGCGCATTCCCGTGATATAGATTTACAATCAAGGGCTAGAAATAGTTACGGAAGGGTTTCAGAAGGGAAGCGAATCGTGTATATAAAGGGCATAGCTACCCTACTCTCTTCTGCTTCCTCATACTTTATTCTTCTCCGTATATAGACCTATAAGTCGATATCATTAGCCACCGATACGCACTCCCATATGCCCCTTTCGGTGCCCTTATCCTCTTGTGTCGTTACATAAAGTAGTTAAGCTACTACTTGAAAAAGGGGCTAACTTAGAGGCGGTTACAAGCGATAGATGTACGCCATTACACTTTGTAGCCTCTGATTTTGGGGACACTGAAGTAGTTGAGCTACTAGTTGAGAACGGGGCTAACTTAGATGCGGCTATGAATAATGGATATACGCTATTACACTTAGTAGCCTCTTGGTGTAATACTAACGTTAAAGTCGCTGAGCTATTACTTAAGAAAGGGGCTAACTTAGAGGCGGTTACAAGTGACGGATATACGGCATTACACTTTGCAGCCTCTGAGTTTGGGAGCGCTGAAGTAGTTAAGTTACTACTTGAGAAGGGGGCTGACCTAGAGGCGGCTACGAATAATGGACGAACGCCATTACATTTGGCCTCTAAGCACGAGTTCGTCCATGTTATTGAGCTTCTAGAACAAGAAAGTCGACGTCGTGAAGTTGCTGCTCGAGGAGGAGCCCAAGATATCGACAGCTGATCAGGAAACGGATGGATATACTGCTCCTCTTGTCTTTCGAGAACTGACATGTTAAAGTGGTAAGCAAATCCATATTCTGTTTATTTTATTTATTTGTCCAACCTTGATAAAGGGGTGCTCAGAGGAGCTGTCAACAACCGACAGGCGATAGTCTCCCCGCCCCCTCCCTCATAGCCAAACCTCCCTCACAGTTTGAGTCACCACCTTCACTATCCACCAACCCATCCACCCATTCATCCATCTACTCCGAAAGCAAGCAAGCCAAGCGGGGTGATAAAACCAATTACTCTAGTCAGATCACAGAGAATTTGCTTGTTCGGTCAGTTTGAACTAGCTACCGTAGCTAGTTAGCAGTGAATCATATAGCATAGGAGAGGTGTCATTGATTTGGTTTGATTACGGGTTATCTGATGGGATTAACTATGAGTCATTGTTCATGGTACTTGCTTGCACTTGTTCCTAAGCGAGGATAATCATCATCATCATCAAGGATTCTTTATCTATACCTATTTGTGTGCATTCTAGTGACTCATACTTACCAGGGCACATACACACAACTCTCCTCCATCCTCTTAATTCTATCTATTCATCTCTTCTCACCCCCTTCCCCCTCCCTCTCCACCCTCCTCCCCCTAACCCCCTCCCAAGCCCTCAACCTCTCCCTCCTCTCCCTCGCCGCCCTCCTCGCCACCCCCGCCAGCGCATTAACCCCCACCCCCTCAAAAGCATTCAACCCCACCAAAAACCTCCTCGCGCTTGTTCCCGTAATCTCCTCTAGCCACTTATCCACATCCAGATCACACGCCGCCGCAGTCGCTACCTGCAGTCCCTTGAATACTTTGATATGTTCAGCACTATCTAGCGTTGATGTCGACATTGATGTGTTCCTATAAGCTAGTTTGGCGACAGGAGTGGTTGCGGCTTTTTGAGGAGGCGGTTGTGGGCGTAGTATAATAATAGGATCTCGTTTCTGAGGATCGGGAACGGGGTTTCGTCTTGTATATTCTAAAATCATCTCTTCGATCGCGGCACCATGCTTTGCTTTCTCCTCAGTAGATAGCCCTCTCAAGGTGTCTTTCAGAAGTTCCTTAATCGATGTGCGTCTCGCTGGGTTAGCGGTGTGCAACACTATTCCTGCCGAGATAACAGGAGGTGATTCCTGAGGAGATGTATATACGGGTTGCTCTTCTTGTTCTAAAGGCGGAGGAGGAGGTTCCGAAGTATTTTGTCTAGAAAGAAAGCATTGTTGACATGTGAAGCAGAATTTTGTACCACAAGTCTGACAAACTACACTTTGTCGTAACTCTGGGTTCAGGTTCGGTCCTAGTGTGGAGTGGCAATCTGTGCCGGGAGCATTAGGCTCGATATTCTTGGCACACTGAGCGCAACTATCAGGGGATGAGCGTCTTCGCAGGGGTGAGATTGGCAATTTATTTTCCACGGTCTTTCTCTCTACAAGACCTCGTTTGCCTTCGCCCTCATTGAAAATGTCAGTTTTTAGGATCATTGCACATGCCTGGGCAGGCATCAAACCCTGAGTGAGGGTAGGAGCAGAAGGGAGCAAGCCTGGCGAGCGACTTCGTCCTGGGAACTCAGTTTGTGTTGATTGGTCTACCCCGCCCCGAGATGGTTCTGGGGGGTTCTTGTTTGATGAGGTAGGGGCTTCATAATTTGTACAATCTAGATCTCTCTCTGGTTGATGCTTTTCCAAGCCGGATGATAATGCCGAACGGCGAGGATTTTCATAATCTAGATTGGTAGCTTGTCGATACGTCCTGGCGGATGGTACTGTTTGACGGCGACGAAGTGATGCCCCACAGTACTCGTCAACCACAGCTTGACTTCTGCGTGTTAACGAAATTTCTGTTCCTTTTTCTCGTCTAGCCGCTCTACCAGGAATTGCAATACTTGGACTCGCTGCGGAAATTAGTAAGATGCGGCATTAAAACCAGCACAATGGTGCACTTACATTTTGCTGGTGCTATACCTTGCTTGCGGGGCTCTATTGTTTCTCGAAAAGGTTCGCCTTCATGAACGTACCTTTGCTGGCGAGTCACTGCACGTGCATGAGATACCTCGACATTAGGAGAATTAGACACGCGGCAATCAAGTGGAGATAATGGTCTGGTTGGCTCTGGCTTAATAGGGGCAGCACTGATCATCGAAGATCTCGGAGGCGGTGTTGGAGTGGATTCCTTTTTTCGGAGCCAAGGTAGAATTCTCCTGGTGGGGGTTTTGGTAGAAGTTTTAGGAGTGGGAGGGAGAGCCATTGATTGCCATTGTGGCATTCTCTCATATGGAGGGGCGAAGCCAACAATTGTATGGTCAGATGCAGAGGATAATCTCCTATGAGAGTACAATCGTGGATAGCTCTTTTCGTGGGGTGGAGTAAAGCCAAGGACCGTTGTGCCAGTAGAGCCAGAAGCAGAAGATGGCACTTTGATCTTACTCTTTTCTGGCTTCTTTCCTCCACGGATGCTCACTGTGGATGCCTCCAAAGATGATTCTACGAAATTGAAGGGGAGTTCCTTGGGAGATGTCTTGAAATCCAGGTTTTGAGTTTGGAATTTTACTTCTTTCATTGGTGTTGGCGGAGGGGCAGGAGCTTTTTGTATATTCACTAGCTTCCGTCTTTGCTCCGACGATGTGACAGCAAGTCCAGCAGCTTGAAAGTCGGCCTGATAGGGTTTGAGTTCCTCGATGGTATAAGCTGAAATTGTCGTCGAAGGAGGAGACCGAAATAATGACTCTTTTGGATGGGCTTGATATGCTTGCAGATGGGCCTCTAAACTTCTAGCAAATCGATCGATAGCTCGCTTATGGCTCGTTGTACGAGATGCTTCCGAGATTAGAGACTTTGTAGCAGAGCTAATGAAGGATCCAGCAGGAGTTTGCGTGTGTCCGAGAGACTGGAGAGTTTTCCAGGACATTGAAGGTTGGATGGCTCGTTTTGATCCTATACGAGGCCTCACGATGCTAGGATTTGGTGCAAGAGAAAGATTTTTCGTCCGCTGTCCCCCAACAGCAAGTTTCCTATGTTCAATCCTAGGATTGTGAGCTGGGTCCCCTCCAATACTTCGAGACTTCCGAGATGTTCTTCGATTACTGACCGCTTGAAGAGGTCCCACATGCTCATACTCTAGTTGCTTTCGGCGTAAACCTTGACTTTCGGAAGGCTGCTTATACACGTATTGACTGTGCTTATTTGTAGATTGGCCCCAATACACTGGAAGGTCGGCAACGTGCATCAACGAATACCGAGCTGGCACTGAATTTGAGGCACCATCTATAGACTGCACTGCACTTGTGGAATATTGTGGTTCAGAGGTTACTTTACTCTCCGTTTTAGTCGGAGCTTGAAAGGGTCCTTGTTTTGTGTTCTCTGAAGTGTCTTCGAGTGCTCGCTCCAAATTCGATGCCCCTCCACTATGACATTCAGGTCCTTCTGAGTTCTGCTTTGCCCTTTGAATGGCCCTTTGATTGATCCGTCTTCGAGGACGGAGCGCAGGGGAGGTGCCTCTTAAATCTCGATGACCTCGCTGCCGACCGCGGAGAAAGACCTTGAATCTGTATTTTCTTCGCTCTTTCTCAAGTGTAGCACCGAGGGAGACTCCATGGACCTGTTCAGCTGCGGCCTGAGCACTACCGTGGGCGGATATTGCGGAATCTGAAGCCGCTCGGATTTGAGGGAGACATCGACGAGGACTGCCTTTCCAATTGATAATTGAATTGCGCATTGTATACTGGATGGAATGTATCATGAGAATTGATAAAGATGCCTTTTAGGGAATTGACAATTGAAGAGGTCTGTATAGCAATATCCAGCTCGGATTTGACTGGGAAATTTGTAGCCTGGAAAGAGCTGCAGGATGGTTGTGCTTTCCCAGCTGGCCCAAACATCACGATTATGTCGTCGACCCTTTGGGCTTTCTTTCCCATAAGTGATCAGAGCAAATGTCTAGTGTTCCATCCAAACATCTTGTCTAATTTCCATCCCAACTTCATCTCTCATCGTATGTCCTTAGTTCCTGGCGACGCATACATTTCGAGTTGTCTCTCCCCTTTTCGAAGGAGGTATTCAATTGTCCCGAAATCTTTCTTGTCGAGGCCAATGCTCTTGCGGAATTCTGCCCTGCACATGCGTCAGTATTGCTCTATACAACTACACTTGAGTCCGAATTTACTTCACATAATTCTCGAAGTGTGGTCTTGCAGTCTGGTTTGACGACCCATTAGAATAGCTTCTACAATCGACGTGTTCAGCACTGACCGAATCCTTCTTCCGGCTTGCCCGCAGACAACTTCGATAGAGAGCAAGAACATCTCTCTGCAACCCTGATAACCTAGCCATTTTTTGTGTTGTTAACCATTCAATTGTCGTTCCAAACAAAATTTGTCTCTCGGGATTTATCGATGACGGCAGTACAGGGATCAAGCTACCCGTCCCGTCATTCCGAGGTCGGGATCTCTGAGCCGATCAGGATACTTGAATATAAATGCGGCTCTACTTCTCTACTTCAAAGTTAAATGTGAAAATATACAGGTAAGTATTTTTAAAGTATATCACTCGTTGTTTATTGAGAAATTACAACTTAGAATGAGGGGTTATGGGTAGTTGATTTCACAGTACTTTCGACGCGAGCAGTCTGGTACCTTTACTTCCGCGGCCCCCGATATATTTCAACTTGGTATTGCGGTCAATTAACTTATAGACACGATGCAATGACTCGCTTCTAGAAATAGACAAAGTATTATGTTTTATAGTCCGGAAAGTTGACGCCAGATGTAACCAACATCACGGGACCTAAAATTACAAGTAATCAAGTACTCAATATCAGCCTCACTCCCAACACCAGGTTGTCTCCACAATCCGACTTGTCTCAAATATAACCCTTCGGTTCTAAACACTCATTAAATGCACTTACATCTCCGGTGTCTCAGACTCGAAACCTCTCCTGCTATCGGAATGTCTCTCACCGCCGCTAAGACCATTCGTTTCTTAACCTCCAGCCAAGTCATCAGACTCCACCAAACCGCTATTTCAAAAGCGCAACCAAGTCAGCCTGCCATGCTCGACTCAGCAGTCGCCTCGCCA
This sequence comes from Ascocoryne sarcoides NRRL 50072, assembly GCA_000328965.1. NCBI lineage: Eukaryota > Fungi > Ascomycota > Leotiomycetes > Helotiales > Gelatinodiscaceae > Ascocoryne > Ascocoryne sarcoides. Next base: position 2,384,327 of record KB205946.1, on the reverse strand, counting down.
ATGAATATCAAGTACTATGAAAAGAGGAGAACATATTTCAGTTGGCAGCCAGTCTTGCTGAGAAGATCATGAAGAACCATGCATATCAGGATGGAAATAAGAGGACCGCGCTTCTTGCTGCCGATATGTTCCTGAAACTTAATGGCTATAAACTTCAGAGAACGCCGAAGGCTCATGATACTGATAGTCATGATATAACTAATGCACAAGTTGCGGTAACGACGAGTCAGTGGAATGCGAAACGGTTGAGAGAGTTCTATGAGTCTATTGCGACTCTCATTAAATCCTAGACTATGGATTTTATGAAATTTCGTAATGGGACATCCAAGCAGAGAAGGTTGCGCTGCCGGATTATTGGCACGATTACTGGTGCGTGCTTTGTTATCTCTCCCTCTTACGCATCTGTTTCTGTGCTATATGTCTGAGGAATTACTAGTTACCCCTAGGTTATGAGACAAAGGCGCTTGTTTGGCCTTCCAAGCGCTCATGGGAATATGAAAGTCATGAATACAGTACTGCTTCAGCCGAATGAGGGCCATGATGTTCCGAGCCTGGAGCTGTGTGATGTGATTCAGTGATAGTACTAGTGAAAGAGTTTCTGTAGATCCTTGAGGGCATCCTATGTATCCTTGAGTTCATCCAAAACTGGTTTCAGTCGCTGCATTGACTCCCTAATACTGTGATGAAATTCCGCTATTCACATTAACAGAATCTAGATATCACCGTGCACAAACTCACAGTCAGGTGTTCCGTCAAGCGTAATAGCATGCATCACTCCATAGGCATGTAGAGTTGCCTGACTAGTGTGAAAATTGGACTGTTGCGGAAGATCTTGGGGTATCTCCAGCCGAGGATAAGGAGTGGATTCTCGATAATAAGTATTGACTTTAAAATTTCCCTTGGAGTTGTAAACATACCGTGAGAAAAGTGTCTGGTGTCATGATGGAAGGTCAACGGACACAATTCCTGGTCTCGTGCTGAGGAGAAATCGTCCGGTGGGATAGTATGTCTCTCGAAAGAACGGCTTATCTCAGGGTCGAACATGACATAGGCACCCCGGGTCTCCAAGCCAGACCTCAACCTCACGGGTTATTAGACTTCCTCGGGGACTCATGGTGGTGAATCTTCCCGTTGCACTGTGATGGAAACGGTAGAAAGTCGAGTTGTTGAAACGAAACATCGAGGAGGGATTCTTGCCCGCGACAGAAGGGAAAGCATAGTAAAAGGAATGGAATGGATCTGATGGGTCTCAAGAGGCGAGTTAATAGATCTACACAACCAGACTGCGTACCTGAATGTATAAAAATAGGTTATTCCGTCCCTCAAGATCTGCACGTGTTTTCGTATCGGCGGGGACGTGGGGAAGTTCCTGCCAAGCCGATCACGGAATAACTCTCAAGAGCTCCTCATCTCTTCAATTCCCGTCCGTATATAAAAGTACACATTAATTTCCAGAATCCCTTGATGAGAAGTCTCAAAAGCCCCCCCAAAACTATTTTTCCAAGCCACATAGATTTCCTTTCAAGTTAGGATTATCCTGACATGTCTTCATTCTCTGTAAGCACCTTCACCACCCCTGTTTTCAGACATCAGTTTAACCCAACTCTCAGAGACTTGTCAGGTTCCTGGCCAAAGATGGCCGGACATATTACGGCGATGCCATTCTCCCTGCTGGGGAGACGGATATCTCGAAAAGCAAGCAGGCCAAGATTATCCGGGGACAGATCTTTGGGAAATACGAGGTGACGGATCAGGTTGCGGATATTCGTCTCTTGCTGGCGCCGCTGGCTTTGGAGGATGTGAAGACGGTGAGGTGTCTTGGGCTTAACTATGCGCAGCATGCGAGAGAGGTAAGAGTTCACTTCTTCTTAGTCTTTCGCATTGAAAATGAAAATGAGATACTAACAAGATATAGTCAAACCTACCAATTCCACAATACCCCGTTCTATTTGTAAGTCCATCTCAGCTCAACCCATATATACATAAACCTCCAAAATCAAATCTCACAACCGCCCTTAGTACAAACCCCTCACCTCCCTCACCGGCCCCACCGACCCCATCCCCGTCCCCCTCATCGCCCAGCAAGGCACCGGCCTCGACTACGAATGCGAACTCATCGTCATCATCTCCAAGCCCTGCACCAACATCTCGGAATCCGCCGCCCCCTCGCACATCCTCGGCTACAGCATCGGCAACGACGTCTCCCACCGCGACTGGCAGCTCAAGCGCGGCGGCGGGCAATGGTCGCTCGGGAAGGGATTCGACGGCTGGGCGCCCTTCGGCCCGGGCATCGTGTCCCCGGACGTGATCCGCGATCCGCAGAACCTGGCGATCCGGACGAGGGTCAATGGCGTGGTGAGGCAGGATAGTAATACGCGGGATATGGTGTTTGGGATTGCGAAGATGATTGCGTTTTTGAGCCAGGGGACGACCTTGTTGCCTGGGGATGTGATTTTCACGGGCACGCCGCAGGGGGTGGGCATGGGGAGGAAGCCGCCGGTGTGGTTGAGGGATGGGGATGTGGTGGAGGTGGAGTTGGAGGGGGTGGGGGTTTGTAGGAATAGGGTTGAGTTTGAGGGGACGGGGGCTAAATTGTGAGGGTTGTGGTGAGAGTGGTGATGAGAGAGGTCAAAGATGTCAAATCCGCTAGTATGCTCATCGAAATTACGCAACTCGTGGTATCCGTGACTAAACTTCAAGCAAAAATAGAAGTTGGTATAGCTTCTCCAAAAATCAATGCAGGAAGTACTAAGCAAAGAGACTGAGTCGGTTCTATATAGGAACGAATTAATATCAAAAATTGCCCAAAACCAAGTAGATTTTCAAGGTGGCAAAACTTTTTTTAATATGTTAACAAATACACCACATATATGCTACATCGTTTCGCATTCGCTTACTCGGCCTAACCTACCGATCCTTGGCACTCTTTTTCCTTCTAACCGCCTTCCCATTCCCATTCCGCGCTGAACTGGTCTTGACCTTCTCCAACACCTCGAAATCATCCGGGCCGGAGCTGCTAGAAGGTTGCTCGGCGTCGGAGATGTCGGAATCGGGGGCGCTGATGGTAACAGATGACTTTCCGGTGATGCGTGCTACGATGCTGCTGTAGGTCCAGATGGGAAGACGGACTAGAGCCGTATCCCGGATTGTGGGTTTGGGGAGTTCGTTGGGCTGGGGTATGTTAGTGATGCATAATTTTGGAAGAGGGAGAAACATACATCGAGGAGGAATTCTTGGGTTTCGCCATCCTCGTCGACTTGCTCAAGGAATACGTTGCCAACGGAATCAACGACGAGCGTCTTCCCATTCTCTGCCTTGACCTTTTTTCTTGCGCCGACAGATCCACGGGGAGGAGTTCCAGCCGGAGTAGCCTCTGCTGGGGTAGAGCCTTTAGATTTTGCGCTCTTCGACTTCTTCCCAGATTTGTCTTTCTTGGCGGCTTCTTTCTCTTGCAGTCGTCGTTCCCTTCTGTTCATCGGCTGTGCACCATCTTCGCCAGCACTAACAGGAGGCGTTGCAGTGCCTGCGACGCTATCCAATCCAGGTATGCCCAAGTTATCACCCCAGGCAGCATGTCTAGCAAACTTGATGTATCTCCCGACAAACTCTTGCTGTCTCTTCCAGCTCATGTAGAGAGCAAGCCAATGCCCACCACCACCGACGAAAATGAACAACGCGACCAAAACCGAACCAAGCCCAGGTCGGACCCTGGAGTAGTAATATCCAGTACCCTTCCACTTGGGGAATCCATTGGCCAGAAAGTGATCGTATCTCTCTCGGCCAGGTCCACGGAGGATGTTCGTGACTATGCCCAATCGTGCAAATCGATCGCTGGCGGCCTTTTGAATGACTTTGATCTCGGCGGGCGTCGGGCCCTTAGAGACATGCACACCGGGCTTCTTCGACTTCGCGTTCGACTTGTCCTTGCCAGTCGACCTGTCGGCAATGAATTTCTGCTTAACCTTGTCGGGATGCAAAACTCTCGACTTCTTGCGGTAACCTTTATTAATCTCGTCCTGGTTCGCGTTCTTGCCGATGCCGAGGAAGTCGTAAAACGTCACCTCTGGGCCCTCGGAAGCTTCGACTTCATCTCGCAAACGGAAGATTTCTTGATCTGCGATGTGTTAGGAGGCGCGTCTTTGCAGGACCAAAACGCAATGCATGCTGTGACGACTTACCTTCCTTGCTCCAAGCCGCAACGAGAGTGACCGAGGCGAGGGCGCCCACCAGAAAGTAAGAAAGCCTCATTCTCCGTAATATCGAGGACGAGGGCACACCGCTGATGTGTCTTTTTTTCTCCAGAACCCGAACTTTTTTCCCACAAACTGGAGAAGAGCGGTTTTGTCAAAGCCAGACAGAGCCGTGGGCGCCAGGGTGCGAGCGCTAGAGAGCTTACCGCTACGTGAGCTAGAGCTGGTGGAGTCTAGTGCTCTGCACTCGGGCTGGCGTAGCTGAGAAATGCCTTGCTGTTTCCAATGACGAGCATGCAAGTTATGCACGTTTGCTGCCGACAGACCAGAGCGAGGCGACGGGCGTGCATATAAGTGAAAGAAACCCGCACGTCGAACGACCTTGGTTTCTTGTTCTTTCGCAATATATTTCTGATGTTTGGCGGTGCGAGAAGAGAGTAGCCGTATGTGTTCCAAGTCCGGCGCCTTGTTTGCATGGCCACAATCCGTTCTAATTAAGGCCACACCGTCCATCCCTCGCTCGCGGCCGAGCATCATCTAGGGTGCCGGGCCTGGTCGGTGCTGGTCCACCAGAGATCCTCACCCCCTGAAAGATTTCCCAAAATTTCACGCATCTTGTTCGTTTACACCTTCAACGCCATTCCTCCGCTTCACGTCTTCCTCCATCCCTCTCTGCGCCTCGATCCGCGTATAATAATACATCACACGTCTGAGAAGAGACTCGACATCACTCCCTCTCACCAAGTTCTGCTGCCTTGCAAGGATTACGAGTTACTAATACGAAGCCGACCTATTTCGGACAGATCTCGCGCGAAAAACACAAAGAATCATCTTGAATTACCCCGACTCGATTTGATTCACGTCTGCCTACACGAACGACCTCGAATAAAGTCGATCAATTGACCTTGGGACTCGACACAGCTCCAACTCGTTAACCCATCTTCTCCAACTTCATCCCTATTACGCGTCCAACAGCCCTTACACGTCAACAAAATGTCCCGGATACAGATCCCCCTCGATATTCTCACCTCGAGACTCAACCTCTCGGATAGGTTTGCTGGCGTACGGTCCCAGTCGCTGGCAGCCAGATTTGCCAATCTCAAGCCCATCTCCGAGTTCTTCGACTTCAAGAGGCTCTCCAAGCCGGCGAACTTTGGGGAAGTCCAGTCGCGTGTCAACTACAATCTGGGCCACTTCTCCAGCAACTATGCCGTTGTCTTTGCCATGCTTAGCATCTACAGCTTGCTGACCAACTTCCTGCTGCTCTTTGTCATCGTCCTGGTCGTCGGTGGCATGTGGGGAATTGGCAAGCTTGATGGACGCGATTTGGACATCGGTGTGCTCCGCGCTACTTCCTCTCAGCTCTACACGGGGCTTCTCGTTATTTCGGTGCCTCTCGGCATCATTGCATCTCCAATTTCAACGATTCTCTGGCTCATTGGTGCATCCGGAGTCAGCATTCTAGGACACGCCGCATTTATGGACAAACCCATCGATGAGGCTTTTTCCGGGGAGGCGGTCTAAATGGTCGGCCGCGATCTCCCAAAGTCGTGCCCCAATGGGGAAGACCATCAGGGGCGAAGGGGAGCAGGAGACGCAAACAGTGGGAGTATGATCAGGCCAGGTGGGAGGCGCAAGCTCGTGTGGAGGAGCTTGATAGTGATGATTCGGATATACAAGGCGTTGATTTAGGTTCGGGAGAGAAACGATTTGCTAGCGATCCACTTCATTTTACGGGTTACGATTTGGCTACCACTACCCGGGCCAGAAAGGGTTATGCGATTGAAGAGCCGGAGTCGGAATCGGAGTCTTCTGGGGAATCGGAGGAGGCCGAGATAGAGGGGGCTGGGATGCAGGTTGCAATACGGGATAAGGATGAAACATTGGTACAGTCTGCCCTGAGTCGGATTCGTCGTGCCCAGGAAAAAGGCAAAGGCGAAGTGAAGCTTAAGAAGGAAGAATTAGATGCTTTGGAAAGAAGGCGGAAAATGATGCAGTCTGCTGCCACTGCTAAAGACAAGAAAGGCAAACGCAAAGGCAGCGGCTCAAGTGCAAGTAGCGAGAGCGAAAGGCGGAGACGTCGCAAGGAGAATATGGTTACTATTCCGCTTGCCCCTGCAGAGAAACCTGTCAGTCGAAAGAAGGGGAAATCGAAGAGAACGGAAGAGGAATATAATCCTCCACCAGCAAACCCGCCTGGGATGTTGATAGCTGGTCTAGATGGACTTATGTACGCTCCCGTTGGTTATCAGTCTCAGGGCACTTCGAGTCGAGATTCTCCTATCCGGACACGTTCATATACCGGCCGATCACAGTCACGTGGACCTCCTTCAGCCTTCACATATCAAACTGTTGTTCCTCGGCATTCATCTGAAGGGAGTCGCCCACCTTCATCTTCAAATAATAGCTCTCGACGTCCTTTACCGGATGATCAAGAGTGGAGACCTTCAAACGGAAGGCGGGAGTCGCTTTCTCGTACTGGGTATATCGACCCTTTTGCATTCCAGATCCCCTCCGAATCCCCACCTGTTCCTCAGCAATACATGCAACAACAATACAGCAATCGTCATGGCTCTGGCCCCGCAGAAATTAGCTACTCATCCGTTCATCACAATCTCCCTGGTGGTTACCCTGCTGCAGTCAGGGCGAATTCCGATCCTACATTCAGGAGAAGAGACACAGGCCGCGATGAGCTGGCAAATAGCAGCACCGAGGATGAGAGCTCGGATTCTGGAAGTGGCGGTACGCGTGTTTATGTAGAGGAACCTGTGGTAGTCAAGACGAAATCCGCTTCTCGGAAACCTGTTGCCAGTAGTCGAGGGAAAAAGAAAGGGAAGGGAAAATGAATTTTCATTGCATTGCATTACATCAATAGACATAACCTTCTTTTAATTGATTGTTTAAAACGATCTAAAAATGCGTGCCTTTCTAAATTTCTATTCAAATCTACCTGACAATTATATAATTATGAAAAAAGGCGTCTCTTGCAAAGAAACAGCCGTCGTAGAAATTTTTGTCGCGAAAATGGTATCCAATAAACCCAACGCCGTTTTTCATCTCGTCGTTATCATCCAATTTTCATCCCCCAGTAAACATCATTCACATGAGCATCTTGGCCAAGCTAACCGCGCCCCCAATCCCACCCATCGCATTCCCGAAATCAAAACCCCCCTTCGTCTCCACCGTCTCCCTCTCAAATGTCATCCCGCCCCCGCGCCTCCCACTCACCTCCTTCTTGCCCGCCAGGGCGCCGAACATCCTCTCGACGCCGGGCGGGAGCCGGAGCCCGAACTTGGCCAGCAGGGCGGTGAGGGCGCCGCCGGTGACGAGCGGCATGATGACCAGGATGAAGACCTTGATGGGGTTGCGCTTCATGTAGCGGATGAGGGAGCGGAGGAGGCGGCGGAGCTGCTCGTACATGCGCTTGAGGAAGGGGGTGCGCGGGGAGCGCTTGTAGTAGGAGGAGGAGGAGGAGCGGGCGCCGCCGAAGCCTGGGCGGGTTAGTTGGCGGGGTGGGAGGAGAGGGGGAGGAGAGGAGAGGAGAGGAGAGGAGCGGGGAGGGAGAGAGGGAGGGATGGGAGAATGAATGAATGAATGAATACGTACCACTGAAGAAGCTCGAGCGGGAAGCATTGTGTTTGTGAGAGTCGCCCCCGCCGAAGATACTGGATGCTCCGCGTGTCCTTTCGGGACCTAAGTTCACCCCGAAGATGCTGGAGGCTCGGGGGGTGGTGCTGGAGTGGTGCTTACTGTCGCCGCCGAGGATGGAGATTCCGGAGCGGGAATGTGAGCGGTGTTTGGAGGATGAACTGTGCTTGCGGTGGGAGCTGTGGCCGTGGGTGGAGGAGCTTATGACGGAACTTCCATCGAACCAACCCATCTCTGCAATTGGGCTGAGGATTAGAGAGAGAGATAGTTGTATATCTTCAATCCAAGGCTGCGGATTTTGCGATTGCTTTGCGGGGAGAGATCGTGTGGGATCGCCCTGGCGATAGCGAAAGAGGACGAGGGGAATTGTAATATCGACGTCTAATGTGAGTCAAGTATAAGGCTGATGAATTGACTTTGTGAAGAGATGGTGGAGCTGGTTTGTGAAGCCTTCACGGAGACTTTAGAGCTTATCCCAACCCCTCCAATAAAGTTGCGGTGAGGCAAGCGAATCAGGGGTAGGTGGCGTGTCGTGGCTTATGTTGAGAAAATCACACGTGAGAGCAGATGTGGCTTTCTCGGACTAGTGTTATTCAGGATGATGCACCGCCACATCGGTGACGACACGAATCATCCCCTCAGGAATTCACAACAAGTGAATTGTCCTCGAGAACTGGTCAGAAGATAAAGGCACCTGTGTTCCCACCGTTCTCTTCACAATACATCCTCTCCTTCCCCGTTTCTGTATCTCCACCGCTGGACGAAACCGCAGAAAACATGTCGAGTTCAAAACCCATCGATTATTATGCTGCTCTTGGGATCCCCGCTACCGCCACCCAGCAACAAATCCGCGATGCCTACAAACGGTTTATCCCCCTTCACTCTTCTCATTCTATGAGCGTTACTAACACGCATGTGACATCAGAGCAGCACTCAAAACACACCCCGATCGAGTAGCCTCCGATTCCCCCGACCGCGGCGAACGAACCCGGAAATTCCAACTCATCAACGACGCCTACTACACGCTGTCCGACTCCTCCCGCCGCACCGAGTACGACAGCGCCCGCCTGTACCACGGGTTCGGGTCGGGTGCCTCAACATCCTCCACGGCGCACGACTCGGACTCGGATGAGGATATACCCGACCCGGGCCCGTCGACGGCGGGGACCTTCCCGTGGTCTAGCTTTGGGTTTAGCTCCCAGGCGAAGAGCAAGGAGGAAGAGCAGCGGTTCCAGAGCGAGCAGTTTGGAGATGTGTTTGAGGAGATGTTGAAGGAGGAGGGGATGGCTGAGGGGAGTGGGAAGCCCACCGGGAAGTTTTGGGGGATGGTGGGGGGGTTGAGTGGGGGGGCGATGGGGTTCATCGTTGCTAATTTCCCCGGGATGATTGCGGGGGCGGTGGCGGGGAATCGGTTGGGTGCGGTTAGGGATGCGAAAGGGAAGAGCGTTTATGCTGGTGAGTTTCCTGTGTTGGGGAGTGGTTGGTGTGGTTATAGGTACTGATTATATGAATAGTTTTCTCAGAGCTCCCACAAGGGGATAAAGCGAAGTTGTTGAGTCAACTTGCGGCAAAGGTCTTTAGCCATGCTGTTGGAGTTTAGAGGGTGGGATCGGAAGGAAATGGTATTTTCGACAACTGTGTGCGGGAACCCCGGAATGCTTGAAGATGGGTTGGCGTTGTGGGTTTGGATTGGGTTTGATCTGCAACTGAGCTTTGGACGTCCAAGCGCGAGGGTCACATGATATATCTATATAGTTAGATAGGAACCTATGAATTATACCCCTGGGATTGAAAGGACCATCCGTCCGTCCACTTATGTACTAATCATTGATCTGCGAAGACAAAGTATTCAAGAGCTCTATGGGCCTACCTGCCCAATTCAAAGACTTCAAACACTTGAAAAGTAGCGAATAGCTCAGTCTAGATTGACATATATATCTATCCTAACTTCACACAAAAGCACTCCATATACCATTTTCAACCGACAACGAATGCACTTCTATATAACACTAACAACTTCAAAATCGTACGCCCTCAAAAAGCAAGGGAATGAGAATGGATGAGATGAGCGAAATTCATAGTCGCAGCCATAGAATAACAAACAGACCCCCACCATCTCCCCCACACTTCTCATCCAAACACCTCCCATCCAAACCCAACTAACTACGACTAAAACCCCACAAAACAATTCCTGATTCCCAATTCCCAATTCCATACCACCGTCTTCAAACCTTATCACATAAAAACTGAACGTTTCCTTCCAATCTACAAGTCAACTAACCCCACTTCGAAACTCAATACTCGAGTTAATTGGAAGAAGAAGAAGAAGAAGAAGAAGAAGAAGAAGGCCTTAGAATTTTGAATAGGGGGAGGTGTTTGTTATTACTAGTATACTATATGATACTATATGATACTATATGATACTATAGGATACGCAGTAAATGAAGAGGACTTGAAGTTTCGTTTTTTTTGAAGGGTGGGAGTGGGAGGTAAATCAATCAATCAAAGACAGTTTTATATATAAAGATTTAGTTCTCTATATAAAAGGGATTATCAACGTGTCTATTTAGTCGATCGATATGATATGTTTACTATAGATATTGTGGTGTATACTTATTTTATGTATTTTATGTCTTCTACCCAGAGCGCGGGTGGCGAAATACTTCTTTCCTCAGCTCATGAGGGAGTCGTTGGTGGGATATTTGTTGTTTTATAGACAACGTCATATAATATCATACAATACAATATCGTACAACATAGTACAACATAGGTATAGCATCGCATACTGCAGCACAGCGTAATACAGCATAGCACAACATCGCAGCGTATCACAGCATAAATTATACAGCGAACAATACAGTTATATTTAACCCAGCCATAATAAAACTTTCATGGCTGGGTGATGACACGTATATTAATAATCCGCCTTCATCGAAATTTCATTTTTTTCCAAATATCGATGACGTAATAGAAAAAAAGGAAAAAAAGTTCTTCGGGTATCAGAAAGCTCGATATTCCATGAGATCTTACAACATACAACCACCCACCCATCTTCCCCCCTCCCCCTCAAAGCGCAAGCACATCCTCAAACCCACCTCCTCTCCAATCCAATCCCGAAAACACATCCTATCTAGATTACAAAAATCCAGCCTCCATCTCTCCTCCATCGGCATCTCCAAGATACCGAAAGCCACCACCCGCCAAAAGATCCCGACACCATCACTCACCACGCCTCCAAACCACCTTGACAATCCCAAAATTATGGGTCCCCCCGATAACAAAAAAAACACCAGACCCCGTCATCGTTCGCAGAGCCGCAGGAAGAGCCTCTTCCCGCCGCTCGCGTACCCGCTTCTTCGGACAGATTCTCACAACCGAGTGCACGAATAAACTTTTTCTTGCCGGCCCCTTCCCGCAAACTTAGCGAAGTCTGCGAGTTTTCTCCGAGGTGCGCCTTGTGCGATCGGCTTCTGGGAGCTTATCTTTGATTTTTTTGTTTTTTTCAGGGGGGCTAATATGGGATATACCCAACGGGAGGCGAGATGTGAGGCTCAGGAACGCCTGGAACAGAGCGTTGGGCTCTGATGCCGCGGAGGTACCGAAGGGTTATCTGGTATGTCTCGGGATATAGTGCCGATGGAGGTTCGTCGAATTTTTATATTTCTTGCTCTCTTTTTATTTCCTTGTTTGCTTTCTCTCTTCTCATTCACATCTTTGCGGCGTTACGGAGTTTTGCATTTTGGATTTGATTTCTTGGAGCTATATCGAAAGCCTGTCATCTCGATTTCATCCCGAGAGATAAACACCAAGTAGGAACTTTGGATTGGACGTACCTCTACTCGCTTCAAAAATGGGAGTCTTCTCTTCCCTCCGGGATGATCCAACAGTACCAGCGCACATTATCCTCAAAAACCTCTCCTCGCAATGGTTCCTCATTCCCCAGAGCACAGGCGTCCTCTCCGTAATCCTTCACCAACTCTCTACCTCTCACCCAGTCCTCACCACCCCTCTGACGATACCTTCCCAAATCCTCTGGGCTTACACCATCATCCAATTCCTCACCACCCTCTTCCTCTACATCTTCCGAGTCATCCTCTTCCCCCGCCAGTTCCTCGACACACTGACTTCCTCTCCCCATGAGGCCGCCTGCCTCGCGGCTATCTCCACGAGTCTCACAACTATAATTCAGATGATGACTCTGACGCTCGTGGATGAGTTCCATCCGAGGTGGTCAATCACCATTTACGTTCTCTGGTGGATCAACGCCACCCTCGCCATGACCATCGCCATCTCCCTAGTCTACATCTTCGTCCGCTACTCACCACCAGGCCTCAACGGCCTCACACCCGCCACGAACCTCCCCCTAATCGCAACCCTCACGGCTGCCGCTGGCGGTGGCGTAATCTGTCGCAATGGCGCTTTATCTAACGCCCTCCAGATGCCCGTTATCATCGTCTCGTACCTCATGATAGGCATGGCGCTCCCGCTTGCGATAACTATGAATGCAGTTTACATGGCAAGGTTAATGAACGGGGTGCCATTGGATGGGAAGAGGATTTTTCAGACGATGGTCCTCTGTGGGCCTTGGGGATTGGCGTCATATGCATTGCAGAGTCTTGGCGTTGCGCTGATGAGGGGTCCCTTTGAGGGGTTTGAGTCAGGAAGCATCTTTTTGTCGGCGCAGGCGGCTGGACCGGTGGGATATGCGAGTATTTTCGCAGGGCTGCTGTGTTGGGGTCAAGGAACGTTTTGGTGGGGGTTTGCGTGCGTGACGATTGTGCACGAGGCGTTTGACGAGAGGGGGAAGTGGAAGGGTTGGGAGTTTGGGTTGGGAACTTGGAGTCTGTTGTTTCCATGGGGTGGATATACAAATGCGGCGATCGAGTTGGGGGTGGTGTTGGATGTGTCGGCGTTCAAGGTGGGATCGGCGGTGTTGGCGATCTTGCTGGCGGTGATGTGGATTGTGAATCAGGTTCTCACAGCGCGGGGGCTGATAAAGGGGGATATACTCGGGTTGGAACATGGGTGGAGGAGTAAGACGTATCGGGATCAACAGGAGAAGGAAGATTATTCGGATGGAACTAGATCTAGAGATGAGCAGGTATGGGCGACGGAGAAGAATTCTCGAGGATTTCAGTGTAGACATCCACATATAGCATCGACTAATAAAATCTCTGAAGTGTAAATCTGATGGACTTTGTACTATGTGGAGAATGAGATGTGAAGGGAGGATTGGAATTGGAGAGTTGGTATAACGCCGTGGAAAAGCTGAAGCGTTGAGAAGAAGGTAACGATAGATATAACAAGTGAGATATGAATTTCAAATACATATTATATAGCGCGAAAAACAGGAGACTATCCCAGAAAGGTGAAGCACTTCATACTTGAAAGCTCGAAGGCTAGATGTAATAAGAGGTAAACAATCGAAGGGCATCCAAAAGTTTCGAATATACTGTACGATGCTGTATGTAACTATGACTTTCGGAAGACCAGTTGGGACTGGTGGGATTGTAATACGGGTGACATAATCGATCGCTCCTTCCCGGCAAGGTCAGTTACAACCGTGAGTTAATCGTCCCTTCTTAGAATGGTGGGTTCCCCGTGACCTTTCCTTGGAAGATCAGCTGAGATGGCGATATAATGGCTCTTTCCTCGAATGGTGAGTTGTAAATGTGATACAAAGGTTGTTTCCTCGAAAGGCCATTCACCCGTGACCCGTGACCCGTGACTTTCCCTCGAAAGACCAGTTGAGATGGCGGCATAAATCGTTCCTCGCTCGAACAACAAGTCAACCGCATCCGCAACCGCGACTCGCTCTCGCTCGCTCCTTCCTCCGAAGGCCAGTCGACAGACGGTGATACCGAGTTCCGAAACAATCCGGAGAGACAACAGACCACTCCAAAGAACCTCCAAAGAACCTCCAAACAATCCAACGGTAGCGAAGGAAACAAACCTCCCAAGAGTCGCGGCAAAGACTTTGGGGTCCAGACTTGAAACAACACCAACTCTACCTGAAGACGAATCCACATGCGGAAGTCACGCCTGAACACGGCACCTCGGACATCGAGACAGCCACACGGTCGTCTGGTCTTTGGTTGGCGGCGAGACCCCTTTGATATGGCCTAAAAGGTGGATGTATATGAGAAAGGAGGAGGGTTGACGTCTGGAGAAAGAAAGGAAAGGAAAGGAAAGAAAGAATCTGATACGGCCGGTCATTTTGATCCCACCAATGAACCCGTTGAACCCGTTGAACCCATGGAACCTCGCTTGGGCGCCACAGCACAGCCACAGCCGCAACCGACGTCCATCTCAACAGATCTCGACCTCCTTTGAACTTCAACTTCTTTTCACCCTCTCATCTCGCTCGTCTCCCTCGTCTCCCTCGTCTCCCTCGTCTTCACCCTCTTTAATCTCCCCCTCTTTGTCGCACCATCTTTCATATCGACTTCTCCATTCATCGGATCCGTGTCACCTCGACTCGAAACCCACTCGTCCGACATCCATCCAGTCAGGCTCCGAGATGAACAGGCTGAATGGCGTAAGCGCCTAAGCGCCGCTGTACATTTTTTATGCGCCACCACTGCGATTCGGGAATCGTGCCTTCAGGAACCCGCTGCGCCTACCCCCGCAGGATGGTGGGATTTCACATCCTTCAAACAAAGCCCCTGGTGGTCCCTCGCCATCTGGACAGATCACTGGTTGATCGGCCACGTTTCTGACAAGGAGCCGATCCATCGCTGAATCCTCGGCACTGAGAATAGTAGTCGGTACTCACAAAATGGTACAACCTAGACCCCGCCTTGCACGCTGGAAAAGTTGGGGGATTGGCATCTCACATCACCGCACGCTGGGACGGCATGTCGATAGCTATTCGTGTATTCTTTGCCCCTTTGTCCCCTCTTCCCACACTCTTTCACGGTAGTTTCGAGGCTCCATCTGTGTCGAATGAGGGCGGTCTGTTCAAAGCCTACGCTGTATCAGCCCCTTCCGCGATTCCTCTTCATAAGTATAAGGAATCACGCTCCTTCATCCATTTCTCTCTCTTCATCCTCTTTTCCCTATTATGCTTCAGATACACCACACTCCTTCATCCATTTTCATTCCTTTCGATCTGTCAACCAGTTAGCAGCCACCCACGAGTTTCTTTCTGTACTACTGTTTCATCCACCAGCCGTAACCAAGTATCAAGATGCACTTCTATACTCTTGCTTCCTTGCTCCTTACTATAGCTTCATCCGTCTCTGCCACGCTCAATATCCATAACTGGTATGTCATGCAATGCCTAAATCCTGCTCCTTTTCTGTATGTACTGGTGTTGATGACGAGTAGGTGCGAGGAACCAGTCTACATCTGGCAGAGCAACAACGGCGACTGCGACAAGGGACCTAATGGTCTTTGCTTCTGGCAAGAGGGCTCGGCCCCATGGCCCGTCGATGCCGGTACTATCCTTCAACTCGACTGGATCGCTAACAACTTCGGAACTGCTGTCAAGATTGCTAAAACTCAAGCTGACAACGACGGCATCCTACAATTCGAATACACCATGGGCAATGGCGGTAACTATTGGGATCTGAGCAATTTGGATGGGCTGGGAGCCAATTTGGTCGGGACACCGTTTTCAAGTGATAACGTAAGAATTGTGCCTATCGGACCCGGAACTGGAACGGGGGGAGGCCATTGCGAGCCTATCTTGTGCCCAGGAGGCCAGACATGTACGGATGCTTATTTGAATCCGGAAGATACGAAGACACATGTATGTTCGCCCTTTTGCGTCTCTTATCCCCGCCCTCGGAAAATGTTACTGATGAAATACAGTATTGTCCTGAAACGGTCGATGAATTTTGGGTTGATCTCTGCATGCCTACAGCGCAGTTTGGCAAACGCGAAATCAGCTTCCGCGGTTGATCTGTCGGAGCAGATTCGAGTTTTCATTTCTATTGCTTAATAGTCGATTCCCTATCGGATGATGCAAGGGGAATCGACTATTAGCCCTCTTTTGGGGTTTCGATTTTTTGGCGTCTTTTCTTCTTTAGAATCCTTGGTGTTTGGTGTGTATTTGGAACGGCGTTGGGATGTCAAAATTTCTTGTCTAGCCTGGGCACGACTCGGCTGAGTCGACGACATTCGTTTCTCGATATTGTATATGTATATTCTTTTTTATGGGGTTAGACAAAAGGGGGTTTTCCGGAGAAGAAAAAAACAGGTTTGGGTTTGGAGTTTGGTGGGATGGACTTAGATGAGCTACGATGATACCCTTTACGATCGTTATATTTTCGGGATGGAAATAGAGACTTTGGAGTTTTTTTGGGAAGGGGGGGATGAGACGGAGTTGGGTTGAGTTACGATGATACCCCTTTACGATCGCTATCTTGTACCTGTACATATTAATAGCATGTCTTCTGAGCGAGCATAGCTCGCCGTACATAAACGCTGTTAGGAAATCTATATATTTAGACCTCGAGTTGTTTCTTATTCATCATTCACGTGAGACGAGGGGTTGGAATGGGGGCCTTACTATGAAATATTTCCGAATTCGAATCTGAGTCCTTAATTGAGTGTCTGAGGCCCTAGACAAAATACCTTTCGTGTGGGAGCCGATTGGCGAGTGTTCATGGATGGCTTTGATTTTTGCTCGTTGTCGAGCATCTCTTTTCACAAATGGTCGATTACTGCTCAGGGGGTTTTCATGCTCCCTTGGTTTTTGTCGGTGTCTCCGCTCTGCTCTCTCCGCTTTGGCAGTCGGGTCTAGTACGTATAGTCCTTGTGGGGGGAGTTTGGTGGGTATAATTGATCGGTTATTGTTTTGTGTTTGTCTGGGATGTTGGTGTATTAAAAGGGGGTTTGGGGGGTGTTGGGGGAGGGGGAGGGGGGTAATTGATGCACTGTATGTGGGTGGTGGGTAGGTGTCGCTGAGTGGGTTGTAGGTAGGTGTAGCTGAGTGGGTAGTAAGTCGCAGCTTGGATGGTGTATGGGACTCATTCTTTTCGGGGTTTGTTTGGGTTGTATGGTTCTCTGCGTACGGTATGCGGAATTGTTGGAGCTGGGATGGTAGGGGGGTTTTAATGGGTGGAGAGAGAGAGATATACGCATAATGGTAGTGGAGATTGGATTAATGGCAAGGTTTCTTGATCGTCTTATATATAACCTCAAGAGTTGTGTGTTTTTGAGAGCGGTAAGAAATTATTGCTTTGTGGTACCTAGTAAATGCACTTAGATATTGTGTCAGCGTGTGCTAGATCTTTGAGGTAAAAAACAAACACGAGATTGCAGTCACGAATATCTGTGTCTATTCATTCATCCCTTGTCGATGCGATGGTGATTGCCACTTTCGGAAGAAGATTGTCTTGTGAGATAATGAGTCTGGAAGCAAGTAATTAGTATATCTGTGGTCCTTGTGACTCTTCCACACTAGCGTAGATAAAACCCCCTAGGCCACGTTACCTTTGAAGATAGCTGCGAATGCCACATGCCCCTTCTGCTGAATCTTCCACTCTCAAAACTTCCCAATTAGACTATAACAATCGACATCATACCCCACCCTCATCATCTGATAACCAGCTGTGCTAGGAACGCAACAGACGTAATGATCGGACTTAACGCCCCTCTGGTCGGATCTCCCCCACAGTGGCAACGTTAGGTCCGAATTCCAATGCCAATCCAATGGAATACCAAAGGGACGGATGGAATTTCATTTCAAGCCATGAGGTCCGTTGTTCGGATACACTCCACTCTGCTCTGACTACCTGCCGTGATGACTACCTCGGCTTATGACTAACAGGTTTTGTTAATAAGACAATGCCAAAGCAATTTTGGATATTTCTCAACATGGTCAGAAAGAGCTGAGATTTGAGCATGTTATAGAGATGCTTAAGAGGACTCTAACGATATAAATTTTCATCTTAAATTCCTATTATTGTTATAGCTGAAAAGTAGTCCGAAAGAGACATTTAGTTGTCGGCGTCCGTCGGCAAGAGGGCGGTTCACCAAATACCAGGTAGCGGCAGAAGTTTCTCCGGCTACCACCAAACGCTCCCGCCACCACCCACCGGAGTAATTGTTCTGACAAGATCAATGGAAAGCCCGGATCCCAACGACTTCCGGGAGCTTTCCTCCTTCCCATGCCCATGTCCTCTTCCTCGCCGAACCTTCCGCTTTACACCCCTCGTGTCCCCTTACCCCTTGCCCCTCCAAGGAGAGTACCCCACCTCGACGAACCCCCATCCCCCACACTTCCGTCATCAATGGGAATCTAGATTCAAGGTCCACGAGTATATCGCTTGGCGTTGGCCGATGGAGCGTGTGGTGAAGCGCTCACCGGTTTGCTCTTCTCTGAGGATAACACCGGAAGAAGTTCTCGCTTCCAATGTGTTGAGTATAGATCTTCAATTGTTGTTGTAGTAGGAGTTTGGATATACGTTCTGATATTTTTCCACTGGTATTCCATTGAGCTCAGAGCATGGAGGCTTCTCTATCGAAGGTTCAAAATGTTGGATACGAGACACGTGACAAATGAAATGTTGCTAAGCATTTCAAATCACTAAAGTGGCAATTCCCATCCAGTTTGGACGGAAGAGAATGGCAATACCATGAGATGCGATCTGGGCACTATCGTACAGAGCATTGTCATCATTTATTGGCATTGGTCATCTACGATTAGGGTGAACTTGGAAGCAAACATGTGAGTACCAAGCGTTGTGGGGGCAGGCTTTCCTCAATGATGGGGGCATGACCGTCATTGAATCCACCAACCCAACCCTGTCTACGCTTCCCTTCATTCTTTTGCTCCTTTATCCATGGGCTTGTTCGGCCTTTCCGTACGATACTTGCGGCATTTGGATCTGACGGTAAGGTAGATGAACTCGCTTAAATGACCGATTCAAGGGTCATATATTTTTCCGGAACTGGTAACTGTCAGATTGCAAGGTTGAAGGACGAACGGATGGTCTCATTATAGCCGAGAGAGCTTGCTCTTATACAGAGGAAAGCAGGGGTTAAAGCCTCGAGACGTCTCATGCCATAACCGGGTACCCGAGCCCAAGATACTATATAACCGACATGCCTTCCTCTTCCTATCCTGACCAACAGTTTTTATATTTATACCACTTCAACATCTTGCTGGAAAAATAAAAGATTCCCTCTCAACATTATCTCCTCCATCCAAAACAAGATGCGTAACTACCAGACACTAAACCCAGCGACTGGGAAAGTCGTCAAAGTGTTCCCCCAAGTCTCCGATGCAGACGTCCACTCCGCCCTCGACAAAGCCCACACCAGATACACCAGGGACTGGCGCCTCCGCTCCATCTCCGAGCGAGCCCAGATCGTCGACCGAGCCGCAACCCTCATGCGTGAAAACGCCTCCTCCCTCGCCGGCCTCCTTACCCTCGAGATGGGAAAGCTGATCAGCGAATCCGAAGTCGAGATCGCCCTCTCCGCCGACATCCTCTCCTACTACGCCCGCCACGGCGCCGAGTTCCTCAAGGACGAACCCGTGCTCGACGCCCCCAACGCCTTCATCGCCTCGGAACCCATCGGCGTCATCCTCGCCGTCGAGCCCTGGAACTTCCCCTTCTACCAGCTCGCGCGCGTGGCCGGGCCGCAGCTCGTGGCCGGCAACGTCCTGATTGTGAAGCATGCTCGCAACGTCCCGCAGTCGGCGGCCGCGTTTGCGGAGCTCTTCGAGAAGGCGGGCGCGCCCGAGGGCATCTATACGAACCTGTTTTGCGGGTTTAGCCATATCAACTGGTTGATTGACGATTTTCGCGTGAGGGGGGTGACGCTGACGGGGAGTGAGGTTGCGGGTGCAGCCGTTGCGGAGAGGGCGGGGAAGCAGCTGAAGAAGGTTCTTTTGGAGCTGGGAGGGAGCGATCCTTTCGTTGTGCTGGAGGATGCGGATATGGATCTTGCGGTTAAGGTCGGTGCGGAGGCGAGATTGGAGAACTGTGGTCAGGTGTGTGTTAGTGCCAAACGTCATATAATCGTTGGCAAGGAGCGTGGGAAGGTGTTTTTGGATGGTTTAACGAAGGTCTTTTCGGGGCTGAAGATTGGCGATCCACTGGATCGAACGACGACTTTGAGCCCGTTGTCCTCGGAAGCGGCTGCGATTGAGCTTTTGAAGCAGGTGGAGGACGCGAAAGCTCATGGAGCTCATGTGGTTGTAGGTGGAAAGCGTATCGATCGTACTGGCTTCTACTTTGAGCCGACCATTATCACCGATATAACCACCGAAAATCCACTTTACCTGGCAGAGACATTTGGCCCTGTTGCTGCTGTCTACGTTGTTGATACCGAAGAAGAGGCAATTGAATTGGCTAATGCAACGTACGTATTCTCCACTCAATACTCTCCCTCTTCACGAAATTCCTAGGCTAACATTTCTATCAATATAGTAAATTTGGACTGGGAGCATCAGTCTTTGGACGAGATGTAAAGCATGCCCAAGCTGTCGCGAGAAAGATTGAAAGCGGAATGGTCTATATAAATTCCGGCGCCATTCTCGCTCCCGAATTACCGTTTGGTGGCGTAAAGGATTCAGGATTCGGAAGGGAGACAGGGGAAGGTGGGATTCATGAGTTCCTTAACAAAAAGCTCATTCGGACTGCGTGAGCCAGGTTCGATGCTGACTTTTTAATATATCAATGATGGGGCTGGACTATTCCCCGGTAGCTGTGTAGAAACAAGGTGGTGTATATATATATGCCTATTATTTTAATCCTAAGATTGTTTTATGAAATATATCAAGACGACTCGTGGATTGATAAAGTGAGCTTTCGTTTGGCGTGATAGAATGCATAAGCGATTCTTCGGGTCTCGCCTACGCCATTTTAACGACTTTGGGGGATTCAACTTAGTTTAGGATAGTAGACAATATTAAGGGGAAGAAAGGCAGAGCGATCATAAACCGCCGGACTTGGAGCTCTTCCTTGATAGATGAATGCTTATTGATACCAATGTAGTAGACGTTGAACCTCGTCCTCTGTACTTTAGCTTCAACTTCACTGGAGGCCTTAGCGAGGCACATTTTGAGGTTACACTTGAACCGAGGCTGAGTCTGCACGCGCTGCGCCTTGCTATCTTATCAAGACCTCATATGAGCTGGCCGTCTTTCAATCCTCTGCAGCGAAAATTCTAATTCCCACAGAGTCTATCTCAAGTTTTCTTTTCACCACCTGAAGGCAAATCACTCTCGGTGCTAGAGCACTTTTTCGGACGACGAATTCGGAGTCAACCTATTCAGCCTTGCGATTCGTTACACACTCATCAAGATGGCTGAGCTGGGCGTAATCGCTAGCGGAATTGGGATTGCCTCCCTGGGATTACAGATCGGAGAGAGCATCCTCAAGTTGAAAGATTTCTGGGGTCGTGTGAAGGATGCGCCAGAAGATGTCCGCTACCTTTTGGACGAAATGGAGACTCTAAAACTTTTGCTCTCCGACCTGAGCATTCAGGAATCGGAGATCGTTGTAGCTCCTGGCACCCCATCCAGTTCTCTGTCAAGTTGCTTTGTATCTTGCCAACGTGGGGCCGACCTATTGCAAGCACTGTTGCAGGATTTGAACAAGCAAATTGTAGAGCGAAAGATCATTGGGGGGGTGAAGGCTGTACTAAAGAAAGGCACGATTGACAAGTTGAGAGATAGGCTGAAGAGTGCGCAAGGGATGTTGATGATTTCGTATCAGGGCTATGAAAGGTATGCGTAATTCTTAGTGCCTGTTACCTACTTCCGCTCTTCTAGGACTGACACTCATCAGTGTGCTTCGAAAGCAAGCTTTTGACGTCCAAGTTCAATACGCGGAATCTCTTCAACGAGATCTCCAAGAGGTGCGCAGCTTTTTCTCGCGGTCTACGGAAGTGGGAATACAACGGCAAAACATCACCGGAAACATCCGGCCATTAAGGGAATCTAAACAGGGACGAATCAGCAATAGCAAGGAGGGGAACAGTCCTGTCTCTTCTGCTCTGTCTCAGAACACAACCACCAAAGGGAATAAAAGATCTACGAGGCAACGCTTACTTTTACAATTTCGATCACCTTGGTTCCTAGGAATGACAAGGATGGCCTTTGAAATTTATAGTAGCCGGGCACCATCTGGTTGGGACTTTTCTATCAAAACATATAATATCATTCCCGAGGATGCTCCAATTTGGGGCTTAATTTCTTCGGGAGATGTGAAAGGGATGCGGAAGTTGCTAGATTCTCGGCAAGCATCTCCTTTTGACCAGGATAGGTTTGGTTTTACACTACTTTATGTAAGAGAGTCGTCTAACAGTATAGGCAGGTTTTGTGATTCTAACTGCTTTTATTATAGATCGCAGCCACGAATTGCCAGTATGGAGCCTGCAAGCTTCTTTTGGATCTAGGAGCAGGACCAACGACTTATGACAGGTAAGTGTTTGTACCTGCGCTGACTTTGCTTTGCCGACTTATTCCCTGATCATCTTTAGATTTCCTCTTGTTTTGGTTCCTGCGTGGCCTCATAACGAATCCAATGGTAATAATCAAATCCAGCTAGCTCGTCTACTTTTGAAAGACAATGGTTTGAACGACCCCTTTGATTATGACATGAGTGTACATGGCCGAAGAATATTAGAGAGTTGGCTAGTTAACAAGGGCTACTCAACTGAAGTTCTTTCTTGGCTGCTTCAACAATCTGGCTCTACACATCGAGAGCAAGATTTGAACAAATGTACTCTGTTTACAATTCGCCTTTTTTCGATTGGTGGCCCGATAGATACAGTTGCCCTTCCTCGAATTCTTCTCGAAGGAAGAGCTATTGACTCGGATATGTGCACTATACAGAACAAGAATCAATGGACGCTACTGCATTGTGCGGCTAAGCAACTAGGGCAATCTAGTGACTGGAATCCCATGCGACTTGATAATATTCGCTCTTCCCTAGAAGGCAAGATGATACAACTTCGCGGATTTATATACGATTTGGTGCGGGGCGGTTCTAAATTATGTCTGCGTACTAAAAGGTTAGGCAGCACGCCGCTGTGGCTATTAGTTGATACGCATATGTCCTATAGCGAGCTCAAGGAGAGTTTTTACAATGAAGTTCATCGTGGAGACACCCATTCACCAATTAAAGAATGGCTAGAGACTCTGGGAGAAGCCGGGGTTGATCTTGTCAAATATGGACGCAAGGAGAAAGAATTATTTCGGCAGGGTGGCGTAAGGAATTCCTGGCCTATTAGTCATGTTTGGCGCACTGGTTGTTGGAAATCTTGTCCAAACGCTCGACTCGTCAATTTTGACTATGGCCCTAAACCCTCAGACTGGCATTTCTGGTTCGCACCAGAATTTGGTCATGGGTTCCGGGAGTTTTGGGAGATGACGGAGCATCCGGAGAGAGCGATTCCTGGGGCATGGGTCGATGAGTATGAAGACTCTTCTGATGAAAGCTTTGAGTATGAGGACCCACCTGATGTAAGCTATGAGTGGGAAGACTCCGATTCAGAGTCGGACTTCTTCCTTAAGGACGATCAAGAGCCTACTTCTAGTGATGACGACAGGAATGATATTTAGTGGTGGTACATGAATGAACAGAGAAGTAGGAAACGAACAGGATGAGAATGAGGATGAATGGGCTTTGGGTCTTAGATTGTTGCCGTGGAAGCTGATGACAAGGAGCAAGGGAGTGGTATGACCGTAACTCGAGGGACGTCTCGTGTCTTTTTGACTTTCCGGTTATTGTTGTTAAAACGATTGACGATTAATGATACTGCTTAGTAGCTAGACTTACTTCATTGAATCTGACCGCTTCTACTAGAAACACATAGTATAGATAAGAATTCGAAGTAGTGTATCGAGAGGGGTTTCCGGCCAAGCCCCTATGCATGTAGTTATCACCCTTTAGCAGCTGTGGCAAAGAGGCATAGACATATTGAGTATTGTGCCACACAGCAGGGCTGGTTCAACAAAAGCCTAGGGATGCCAAAGGAAATGATCGTGTTTTCTCCTTAAACGGGGAAAGACTATTCACAAGGTCTAAGCACTCCCGTAGACTCGGGTAAAGTGGAGGTAGAGGTAAAGTTCATAATTCTAAAGTCGATAAACAACATAACGACCTCTGCAGGCGAACTCATAGGCAGGATGCAGGGTCCGAGATGTAAAATCCAACAGCACCCTGATAAACTATCCACTCAATCCAATCTAATCACAGAGTATACATAAAATCGGGTCTCTCGTCTCCCAACCTCTCCTGCTCCTTCGCCCCCAGACCCTCTACCCATCCATCCCTCTTCCCAGCCGCCCTCAATTTATTCTCGCGCGCCAGCATGATTCGTAAGGCAATACTTCCGCCCAGGAGACATACAATCATGTAGCCTAACACCATCCCATGCCCAAGTTTAAATTCGGGGGATTTTCGGTAGATGTTACTGCAGAAACACAGATTTATTAGCACATGCGCATTGCTCTTGTCTTTCGGCTACTGAAGATGAAGGAAAAGCAATGAGGAGAACGAAGAAGACCTGAAAGGAGTATATAAACATACCTCGAGACAACTCCATTGAGGTTTCCCCATCCAATGACGAAGCCAATTACAACGCCACGTTTGTAAACCCCTTCTATATTATTTGATACCCAAGATA
This sequence comes from Ascocoryne sarcoides NRRL 50072, assembly GCA_000328965.1. Classification (NCBI taxonomy): domain Eukaryota; kingdom Fungi; phylum Ascomycota; class Leotiomycetes; order Helotiales; family Gelatinodiscaceae; genus Ascocoryne; species Ascocoryne sarcoides. Next base: position 2,359,893 of record KB205946.1, on the reverse strand, counting down.
TCGTATTCGCGATGCAAGGGTAAATACCCAGCGCTCCCAGAAATGTTCCCGCATACTTAACTCCCGGTCTCTGATCACCAAGCAGCATCGCGAACCCCGCTATGCCTAGGAAGGAGACGAAAATATTGCATAGGCCTCTCTGCTTCGTTCTGTCGGCAATGAACCCAATTCTACAACCACAAAGTTATTAGCAATCGAAGCTACTAGTCTAGGCCCAAGTGGTGTCGTAAAGTCGGAGACAGTTGACAGACCACCGCCAGGGGAGAAGAATGTAAAGGACAATGGGGACGTACAAGACCGTTAAAATAGCAGCCGCAGCATAAGGTGGAACCGATAACAACTGAGCTTTAGTGCTGGAGTATCCGAGCTCGGAGATGATAGTCGGCAGGAAAAGACTAAAGGCATAGAGAGGCATGTCGCAACCCATATAAATAACCATCCCCAACCACATCTTATAGTCCTTAAGCGCCATCCACACCCACCTTATTTCAAATCCCTCATGCCCTGCACTAGCTTGTTTATCCAGCTTCAACCTTCTCCTGACTCTCGCCCTATCTTGCTCGCTTAGGAACGTCGCCTCGTCTGGGAAATCGTGCACAGCCCAGAATGATGCAAAGCCGAACAACACAGTTAAAATGCCCTCTAGAATAAAGATCCAAGCCCATCCAGGTCGTCCTCCAAGGCCATCCATTTTCACTATTGCAGCTGCTAAGAGACCACCAAAGGAACCAGAAACCGCAGCTGCAGAGAAGAATATTGCAGCTCGGATGCCGAATTCGGATCTTCGGTACCAGCAGGAGAGATAGTAATTTATGCCAGGGAAGAGACCCGCTTCTGCAAGACCGAGGAACCACTAAAGTGAAAAGGGTCAGTTAGATTGTGTTTAAGGCGAAAAGCGGGAGGGGTCGAATTGGAAGGAGGACATACTCGTGCGGCCATCAGACCAGACCAATTGGTTACAAATCCCATGAATGTCATACAAATGCCCCACACGATCCTAAATTCAATTTATTAAAATCATCAAGGGGTTTGGTACGCGAACTAAACATACATTATGATTGGGATAAAGATAGAAGGACGCAGACGTTTGAGGAGGATATTGGTGAGGGGTTCGAAAACAGAGTACGAAACGAAGAAAATCGACAGCGTTGCATTGTATTTTCCTGTCGACATGTGGTGTAGGTCTGCTTGCAGACCGTCAATCTTTGCATTTCCGATGTTGGTGCGGTCGAGAAAGGCAAGGAGGTAAAGGATGCAGAGCTAATGGGGTCAGTATTGCTTGATAAGCTATGAGGGGGAACTTACCCATGGAATTAACGTAAGGTCGAGTTTCCATAGCAGTTTGCGGTCCTGGAAAACTGTTAACTGGTGATCGCTAGGGCCATGGGGTTACGAACAATTGCGGCTCGCTCCTCTGCAGATAAATGCTCATCTGGGTCTGAGATGTCGACTATGCTGGCTTCTTCATACAAGTCAATATTTCCTTTCTCACTCCCGATATCACTATCGTTTGGCGCCTTTTCAATATCCATTGCTTCGGTCTCTCACGGAGAGGAGTATTAAATGAACTATTGAGGAGTGACTATCGAGAAATGAAAGGGATGGTCTTTAAAACAAGTGCAAGCGAACTGGGAAGGAAACCCATCTTAGAGATGCCGATTACTGATACCGATATACATTGGTCCTACTGCCGAGCCGCGGAAGCATGTTTCCAGATAGCGTAATGCCTTAATGGGGTTTCGATTACGACCGTCTGTGATACGCATTGATGACCGGCCCGCTACATAATTCGCGAGAGGAAGTGATCTACTCCGGGGATATAAGTTACCCCGCACCAGCGGAAGTAAACCCTACCAATTAAAGCTCATCCTCATGGTCATTGTTCACTTGAATGGCTGCAAGAAAGCATTGCAAAGATTAGAAAGCCACCCGAATGCGGCAGAGTGGATGAAATCGAACCTTGGAAATCTTGATCGCAGCCAAGTGCAGGATCTCCATCTGACCGACGCCAGTAAGAGTTTCGGCGTTAAATATATATCCGAATGAATTGCAACCTTTCACCTTGCCTCGCTTTTGCACTTATCCGAAAAACAAGGGTCATGCACTAGCTCTAAATCTTTTAATAGCATTGATTTGACAGTGTCAGAAAGCAAGGTAGAAAGAAGTATAGTGGGCAGCACCAAAAGTTGAAAATAATATTTTCCCAAAGAGTAAAGATGTAAATAGGCAGAGCTCGCTTGAAATGGAAAAGGAGAAACAATTTTGGATACAGAGCTTGATTCATTAGCAATGGATGCTACTGGTATAACATCATGCGAGAGATTCCAATGTAGTTTTATTGCTTGAAGGGCGATCAGTCTCACTTGGTATTGCTTGAATAACAAAGTGGTTTCGCATTAAGAATAACTATGACTATAGGTAGAGGCTCTTAGTTTTTATTATGCATTCTATCCTAGATGGCCTTTTCACTCTCAATTGGACTAATATAAAATATCTGCATGATGAGCAAGAGTGCTCATCGCCATAAATCCTCCAATATTAAAGTAGGCATTCTTCGCGCAGCTTAGAAGACATTCATATTCATAATTAGGACTGTTAGTGAGTTTCAACATATGGATATCGATGTCGAGATATACAATGAGAGGAGCGGCCCCAGAAGACAGATTTTTAATAGTGTTTCCACTCTCGGCTCACGACTCATGCTAGACATGTGCGACAACAGAAGGAGAGGGGGGTGATTGAAGATTTGTATCGAAATAGATGGAGAAGCAGTTTTTGAAGTGTTGTTGATGGAAATTGGGGACGGGCCGCAGAGAATAGAGTTGATGGCTGGAAGCTAACGGCCCGCTCAAGCGGTGACGAATCTGGCATAGTCGATTGGCAGTATCATGTTTATCAGCGACTAAAGGGCTTATCGCCTGAGCATCGACTCCTGTTCATCTCTAGAAGAACACGCAGCTTCAATTATCTCCACGTTCATTTGCGGCTCTGCAATCGAAGAAGAGCAACACAATCACCTCCCCATAGGTACAAATAACAACCCGAGAAATCTATGACGCCGCAATTACTCACCAGCATCAAAGGCCCTGGATAAGGCAACCTCTCATCGTTCAACGATACTAGAAATTCTTCTATATCCTTCCGCAAAACACGTCCCTTTTGCATCGCAGAGAGTAAAAAGGCGAAGGAATACGATTGTTTGCGTATTACATTGCGGAATATCTCCCGACCATCATCTTTGCAGTTTCAACCTCAGCCTACCAGCAATTGCAAATACACTGTCAAATTCCTACCAACGATACTATTCTCTTTCGCTTCTAGAGGCACAGATTCATTTTTTGGGCATTCAAATACACAACACCATCTCGGATTACCTGACAATCATCCTCATATTTTACCAACTCTTTACGACCTAACCCCGTTCTAAAACTTCTCCGCCATGTCTACCACAAGCCAAAACCCCCCAGCAAATTGCACGTTCACGCTTTTTCCAACACTTCCTTTCGAGTTGAGGTGCTTAATTTGGAAGACGACGCTTACGTCCCGCTGCGTAGAAGTCGGATGTTACGAGGAAGGCTTCACCAGCAATTCAGAGCTCCCCATCGCACTTTCCATAAGCAAGGAATCAAGAGACTTTGTCCTGCCACATTATCCTTTGTCCTTCGGTGGCCTCTTTAGCGAAAGTACACTCCGCTTTAACTTCGCAATCGATACTCTGTACGTAGATTATACATTTAATGACAGCATTCCATATTTCTTCGACACTTTCACTCCTTTGGAGATAGGCTCGTTGAGATACTTGGCTCTAGATGAGACATACCACGGTGATAACGTAGGGTACGTTTGTAGGGGTCTTCGACGCATGGTTCCTAAGCTTACAGGTACAAACTTAGCCTCCTATTCCCTTCACTCCCCTTCTCTTAATGTTTATCCTTCGGCAGCCCTCGCTAGAAATATATTCATAGGATTAATCTATTACTAGGACTCAAAGAACTCCTCTTCGTCTACGATCTGGACATAATGACATTCGGTGGAATTGAGTGCGGCCCAACTCACAATATAGAGCTTCATGATGTATTGCCTCCTGTTCTGAAGCGTTCGACCCTGCAGATCGATAGCTTACCCATGCCCGAAGAGTTCGCGAAGAAAGAGCCCGTTCCGTGGTGTGGACCCGATGGACCAATAATCGGCAAGCCTGTTTATGGATGGAGGAAGTGTCCAGGTACACCGAACGATTTCACGAACGATGGGGATGTTTGACTTGAGGGTCACGCTGGGCTGTTGTAGATGTCATTTTGGAACCAGAGTAATAGGTAAATCTACGTAGTTTATTGGGAGGATTCGAGAATGACGACGGTAATAATTGGGACCCTAATAAATATGGTTATGATATGGACTACTCCGACGAGGATAACCCTATGGATGATTTCGATGAGACCGACTCCGTGGATGAGAGCGACTCAGACAATGATAGCATGCCTGAGTTAGAGGATATGGACAATAAGGACGATGACGGAGATGATGAGATGCCTGATCTCATACCTATCTGATGGGGTATGGATGGCACATGTTAATATACACAGGACGCGGATTCCTCGATCGGAGTTAGAGTCTGGCGCTTGCACATGAATCCAAGTAGAGCTGAAGGATTTGCTGGCATATGTCAGCTTCTAACAACAGTTAAGTTTGCATGGAAAGAGGCAGATACTGGTCTTCTTCCCTTTGGTTCGATCACTTTCATCTGCTGGCAGTTATTGAGCCGTGTACGATATCGGAATTGTCTGCAAACTCAAGTGAGATGTCTCTGGCACTAGACAAAATGGATTTTCATACATATACTCTGGTACTTGGGCCTTTTGCTTGCTTGCATCGAGTCTGTCTGGTACAGCTCGTTCCTTCAATTCGCTGACGGAGCATCATCCGGAAGGCACGTGACCATCCGTTTCCCGGTCGGGCCGTCCAAACGGAATAAAGAAACTTTTCTTTTTGGCGTGTTTATAATTTTGCATGTGAATTTTCTTTTTTTTGCTTGTGACACCTTCGTGGTCCCAGCTGAGTAGCTAGTGACCTTAAAAATATTTCGCATAGTGAGCGAGTCAGCAATGTCGTCGAGCATTGGTTTCATGATACATCATCCCACCTCCCAGCGCGTCTTGTTCGAACACGCAACATCACCATTTAACACATGCGAAAGGAGAGTGAGGGAGGAAAATCCTGTAGTGGGGCTGATCTCGGGATCTGAGGTCGTGGAACCTAGATTTTGGACCCAGTTGGCTGGATTTCCGATGCGAGGTGAGGTGGGCGGGTTTTGGGTTCTGGGTTCGAGGGGAGCGCGGTAGTGGGGGTTTGCATGTGAGAGACGTTTGGTTCTTGATCGAGCTGAGCTGAAGCGTGATTCTGCGTTGGAGTTTTGTGTTTGATATAGGAGAAGGCTTCGAGTTGTGGCTGTTGCTGTGTTGAAGTTGGCTATGAGTTCTCGCTTTGCGCTCTTGATTTGTGATCGTCTACTCGCTCTTGCATGCGCTTGATATTTTGCTTTTGCTAAATAAAATGAAAGGATTAATGTGTTCACTTGAGGCTTGAGCCGGCGAAATGATGGTAGAACTCGTATTGGATCCAGCCTGACTGTGGATGCTTCATATGCGCATGATTCAGCGACCGTTGTTAGCCAGCAACTTACAATCTTACAGCGAGAGGTGGCCTTGCATTTTGGCGACCGGGGACTTGGAGTTTGACACCGACTCGATAATAATATTGCTCGTTTGGGCGATTGTTAAGATATGAGGAGGATCTCGAAATATCTCCGCGTTCCTGCTCCGATTGTGTCGTTTGGAAGAGGGTAAAATGAACGTAAGGGCTAAGGGATGTCGACGTTGGTTTTGAATGAATGGATGAGTCTATTTGCAATAGGTAACTACTATACAACTAGAACGAGCTAGCTTCTTGCATACAATTAGGCTTCTAATGGTCTGTTGTGAAATTGTATTTCTCATTCTGCTCGTTTGCATTTTGAAATTGTTTTATGCCAATGAAGACAAGGGTTGTTTTTACCTGACCTAGTCTTTGAAATCCACATTCCTTCTGTTGTGCCTTATTAAGCTCGTTTCGGGAGTTTGACAGTCCTCGAATCCGTATCCCTTACTTTATTTCACATTTTATTTCTTATCACCTAAGAAGGGGGAGGAGTCCCGTTTGCATGTGGTACCTTCGGAGATATCCCACTTTATTTGCCCTCCTCCACTGAAGTGCTCGCTCCCAAATGACGCCAATAAGACTGAGAAGATCTACGGTACAATGTACAACCCCGGGAAGATCACAAGCTTCGGTCTGCGCCGTCCCAGGGGAGTGGAAAATATCACGTGAGAATTACAACTATATAATCAGGTGATAATCCAACTGCACATCTCACATGTGCAACACAAACCCAAAAAGCGTATCCTCACACCACAATCTTTTAAACCGAGGTGCCTTTTTCAGCCCAAGTTCTCCCAAGCCAACGCAATGCAATGCAGATCCACAATTATCATGGACCTGCAGGGGAGAGGTGTAGGAAATGGAGATGTGACTGGCAAAGGGATCAGCTAACGGTATCCTGATTCCTGGGTTAAGGGCTAGTGGGGAGAGGAATAAGACCCTGGGTATGCGTGGAATCATGGATACGTCTGTATATGATTATTTTTGTCCCAACTCTATTCCAATTCAATCCCAATTCAAAACAAAACTCACAGACCAAAATCAAACCAACGCAGACTTTACGAACGAAACGATACAAACAACTCGACAATGGTATCCTTCACATCGGTCTATGCCTCCAACACAAAGCTCTCTGCTCTGCCGCCTGGCCTCGTCTTTGTCTTCGCTGGTGCCACCTCGGGAATTGGTCTTGCGACACTACAAGCAGTAGCAAGGCATGTCAATGCACCCAGATGCTACATCTTTGGCAGGAGCGAAGAGAGGAGTGCACATTTTGTGGATAGGCTGAAACAGGTTAATCCCATGGGGACGTTTATCTTTATTGAAGGGCAATGTTCTTTGATATCCGAGGTAGACCGGATGTGCGATGTAGTGAAAGAATACGAGGATCACGTTGACACTATTTTCTTAACCATTGGAAGGTTGAGATTTGGTGCTAGAGAAGGTATGATCCCTCTTTTTCTTATGAGATCCCGAGTTTGGATTTATTTATGATTGGGCGGAATGGGAATTGTAATTGTAATTGGTGAAGATATACTAACGTAGTCACGCTATAGAAACCTACGAAGGGCTATCAACAGATTTGAGTTTGCAGTTCTATGCCCGCCTCCGTATAGCAAACAACTTCCTCCCCTACCTCGAACGCAGCATCTCCCCCCGCGTCATATCGATCCTATCTGCAGGCCACGAAGGACCCCTTGACGCCGAAGATCTTGAATTTTCTCAAGATTGGTCCTTCATGAAGGCAAGCCTGGCTGCAGCGACGATGACAACTCTCGCGTTTGAGGAGCTGGCGAGACAGCACCCGACAATTAGCTTTGTGCATGCCCATCCTGGGAATGTGGGGACGGGGCTTGTGGACAATCTTCTAAAGAGTTTGCATGGGTTTTGTTGGTACTGGGGCGCACAAGTGAGGTACTTGGTGTTGCCGATTTATAAGAAGATTTGTTGCATGAGTCCCGAAGAGGCAGGAGAGAGAACACTGTTTCTAGCGACGAGCGCTAAGTATCCTCCTGCGTTTTCCCATGAGGGTGTGGACCATGACGGGAAGAGACTTGATGGGTGGGTTGACCTGCCGACCGGCGTTGGGGCGGCAAAAGGGTCGATTATGGAGTTAGGGAGAGGGAATGGTGTGTATAGAGTTAGATCGAATGGAGAGACGTGTAAGGAGATGGAGTTGTTGGACAGCTATAGGAGTCAAGGGTTGGGGAGGAGGGTGTGGGAGCATTTGGCTGACGTTTGGGAGAGGGCACTAATGCGAAGAGACTCAGGTATGAGTGATCCCTTTTCTTTTCTCAGTTCAATTGTTCTTTCGTTCATTTCCTGCGGCTCTTTCCAGGGTGTTTCTGTCGATCTTAATGTCTTTTGCTCATATTTTCATTATACTTTTTATCTCATACGAGAGGCTGATTTATTCCGTGTAGTTACTTGGAGCTCTTTCGAGAAAGAAGGCTTCTTTAGCTATGTATCCGATTCTGATTTTCTAGATTTCGAACTGGAACTTTGAGTTCCGAACTATCCTTGTCTGAATTTTACTCAACGGCATATCATACCCGGGTCGATGGGATAGTCAGGCGTTCTGGTTTAAGGTCTTGTCGGTTTTGGGAAGGAGGGTCTTGGCCCAGGCAGGAAGAAAGGCTCCGAGACAGAAGCATAGGAGGGGCATTTGGGCATTCACAGGGAAATCGGAGTTATGGTTTAACTTATTTGGCCATTTTAATTGTTTTGTTTAATGAAATATGCCGCCTGGAACCCTAGGGATAAGGCAGTCAAAATCTTTTGTTCTCTTTTCTTTGGAATTTTGTTTTGTATAAGTGACATCGTAGAAATCTCTCATATAGGTGAGGGGTTAGTGCGGGGTAATAAGCGAAGTATCTAGCCAACAAGAACAGGCCCGTGCTACCTGGCGATCCCTCGTTAAAGTTATGCAATGCAAGTGCCTGTTTACTTTCTTTTAATCTAAGGTTCTTCCATTACCGCATAGGAGTGTACAGGATTTTACTAGGAAATCTAGGACCAAACGTTAATTAAACTCCGTATGAAACCTCAAGTGTTTTCTCCTAAATCGTAAGCCATTCCGCCGTTGAATTACTCTTCAGGTCTTTCATCATGAATGCAGCTGCCCATCATTTGACTCATATATCAAAGACACTAGACTCACCTAATTTAGCGAAAATATTAACGGAGCCAATCTTAGCTGTTGGTACCAGAGGAAAATAATCTAAAAACGATATTGGGCATATTCCAAGGAAGTAACGAGCAGCAAATAACAGGTAGCGGTTATGTGATGGCAAGTGATAAGGTGTTAGATAGTATGGGAGGTTCGAGTCATTTTTCAGGAACTAGCTGGGGGATGGATATCTCGGTTGGATGAAGTGATAGGAAAAGGGGTGGTATTATGAGGCTATGGAAACACGCTTATTTATGTTTTGAGAGCTGACCGGAGTCTTGGGTAGGAGCCCTGAATAACAAATAGCGTCTTTTGTACGCCTGTTCTTTTAGTTACAAGCGAAAATAAAACAGTTATTTATATATATGTAATATACCACGACCTGTTTATGCTTTTTTTACATTCCAGCTTTAAGGAAAAAACAAGATTTACCACTAGAAATCACGAACACCACTCAATCTCTATTCACGCACTAGAAAACCTCGTCTGCGAGTATAGAAATGTTTCAAGTCCATTAAATACCAACGACTCTAGATCAACGAGATCTATCTCTACCATCTAAGCAAAGAAACTTTTCCGTTCCCATTTACCCCCTAGACACCACAGCCCAAAGATAAGTCCGAAACCATGTGCGAATAACCCGACCAATCACTCCCACGACATCCTTCCACAGCCGTTCCCGCCCAATCCATCTCGCTCTTTACAAGCCCATCACCCCTCTAGCCATCCTCAAGACCATAACCGGAAGCTTGAAAATAGAAGGAGGCTTAGTGCCACTAGCCGTGCCACTAGCCGCAGAACAGGCAATCTTCCCTGTTAAGGGATCACTCCAGCAAGAGCTCGCGCTCTCCTGTGCTCTCTTCCCCTTAGCACTATACCGACTATTGAACCAACTTCTCTTCTCCACTGCCCGCCCAGTATATCCGCTGGCCAAAGATGTCGCCTCCTTAATTAAATCCCGGACTGCCTTCTTCGCGACTTCGACGTCCGGAGTGCCGATTGCGTGGGCGTTGGCATTGCGTGCAAAGATGCCGGGGCAATTTCCGTTGACCATGGGGACGCAGATGTTGCCGAGAACACAAGGACACTGAGCTTGACCTTGTCTCTTCTCCAATGCCTCGCTCTCACTTTCAAAGGAGACGGGACAATACCCATTCACCATGTCCATGCATAGGCCATAAACCAGACACGGGCATCGGACTTGGTTTTGTCTCTTGTCTACCCCGTCGGATGGAATCTGTAGCGGGCCCTTCTCGAAGGGGCACAATCCATGCCAGATCGGTGTGCCGCCGGCACATGTTCCTGTTGTGAGGTTCAGGCCCGGTGTAGTGCTGATGACCGGTAACCAGATGATGCTGGAGTTCGTTGCTGGAGTGGTAGTTGGGGTTGCGGAGATGAAGGGGAGTGCGGTGAGAAGGGCTACGCATGCAGTAATGAACTTCATCTTGAGATGATGTGATGTGAGAAGATGACACAACTTGGAAATTTGTTGGATGATTTAAGGTAGGTGTAAGAGATACTAGAGGTAAAGGTGATGATGTGTGAATTGAAGTTGATTGAGGCGGGATGAATGAAGATGTATCGTGTGAGTAATGAGTGTATAGCACTAGGTGATATGGTGGTGGAGGGTGTGGAGTATGTTGGGTGCTTTGGTTGGTATTGCCTTGCTGAAAGAAAGGTTGTTTATGAAAGGAAAGAAGTAGGAAAAGGTGGTGGTTTATATATGCGGTTGGAGGGGGTGGGAAGGTTGGGTGAATTCGTTAAACTTGAAGCTGAAAAGGTGAATCCATTCCATCAAAATTCAAGGACCAGGAAAAAGGGTAATTTTTGTCAACTAGCGAATATGGAAGAAAGCGTTGAAGGAATAAGAACGCAAAGGTGAAAGAGATCATAAGTATATGGGGTGTTTACCAGCTAGCTAGAAGCGAAGCAAAGCAAACAAGAGTCCAGCCTATATAATAGTAGAATGCTTGCTACATGCCATTCATGTAACCAGCAAGATATCTAGTTTATCATCTCCTTCCCTGCTCTTGTATACAGATTCTCAATTGTATAGTCCTTCTTTGGCCCTTTCACCACATACCTCGACTTCCAACTCTCTATCACTGTCCCCTTGAATCTGAACTCGTAATTTACATCATACAAATCCTCAATGCCTACTTCCAGTCAGCACCAAAACCTTCTCCTCGCTAGGAACTATGTACATGAAAGAAACACGACAGACTTACATAAATGCGAAGCTCTCGCTTTCCACCCTTCATTTACCTCCTTTTTTTCATCTGCCCCAGGAACAATAAATTCTAACTCATGAAAAAGGTAATCTTGAGTCTTGTAGTCCTGCTTTGCAAACCAAACATCCAACCTATCTTTAGCCTCAACGTAATGGTAGATATAACTATTAGGCACTATCAGCATCTACTCATCCACCTGATGTATTATCAAATTACGACCAGCTCAAAATGGTCAAGCTCACCTTCTTTTGGCTGACATTGTTCCTCCCCAACTCGTTTTGAAGTCTCCCTCTTCGGAGTACAAATACTCTTGATCTGCATTTTCGTCCGTGGGCTCTCTCGGCAAGAAACTTGCTGTTCCACTCAAATTTCCAGAAGGGAAGGAAGATAGTTGGCTGTCAATCTTACGTTCTAGATGCCACACACCTTGCAGTCCTCTAAACACAGCTCTAGCTACATACCTGCCCTTTGTTTCGGACTGGCCCAAGACACGATCAATGATATCTAATTCATTTGCCGATTCTGATTTCTCTTTCTTGTTTGCAGTGCTAGGAAGATACCTGGCTGGGAGGACAATACCTGTTCTCTCTCCCTCAGCCTTCGGTGGTGCCGGCTCTACCCTTTTAATCTCAAGTATTTCGCGGAAAGATTCCATCAAATACGCATAGTCTCCCATCGGAAACTGCGCTCGCCTAGGATCCGTCCTAAGCTGAAGCATTGCATCAATGGTGACATCTTGTTCTAATGCTTCGGCAGCTTTCTTGTCTCCGCTCCACAATTTCCCGAGAAATCTAGCTTGCATCTCCATTACTCCCCAATACGGACTTCGGTAGAAACCAACGAACCCTAAGTTTGGAAACTGTTTGCTAGTAGAAGCATGTACGTTAAGGGCTAACGGGAATGTATCGTCGTTGGGTGCAAATTTGAGATCAGAGAGGATTTCGGACTGGAGGAAGTTGACAGAAGGCGAGGCATCGAAGCCAGTGGCGCATATAATAGCTGCTACATCTACTATTGTCGTTATTTCCTTACCGTCCGAGGTTACAATTGAAGATGGATTTAATGACGATGCTGATTTGAGTTTTCCTTGAACCACCTGTATTGCATCAGTTCCGTATTCAAGCTTACGAAGATAACGGAATAATGTGGTGGTTTAGGATATGTCCGCATATAAATAAATACCTTGATATTTCCCGCTCGAACGAATTCGGTATATCCATCACTGCATGCAAGTAATGGCGGTTCTTCTCGTATGCTTTTAGGAGCCATGGATAAATGTGGCGTACCGAGCTGGCTCTGATCGTCTCCGATATATGTTTCCAAGAATCCATGGACCATTTTCGCACCATCGACAGAGATATGCCCGCTTGTATTCTGAATCGGACCGGGTGGGCGCCAAGACAAGTTGTAGTTGACCAGATCAAGGGGCAGAAACTTTGGTGCCGCATTTTTCTTTTTCTATCCAATATTAGCTCATTCCTTGGGAAATTGTTTACTAAAAGAAATGCCCGGGGAGACTTACAGTTGATGAAGCATCGGCTTGTACCAGATCAGGATTCGAAGGGAAGAAGAGCGGCATGACCCAAACCGGCTTCTGCACTATGTGAACCACAGAATATTTGTCCACATCCAGAATTCCACTTTCTGAAGGAGAATTGACCTCTGATGAAAGTTGAAACGCAATTGACGACGCCGTTTCTACACCAGACATCTGCCCACCAACTACAACAATCTTTCTCTCTCCTCCCCCTTCTATCTTCTTTTTCCTACCATCACCAAGCATCTCCTCAAGCTTCCTGACTTCAGAGCTATGTAAAACAGGAATCTGAAGCTCCTCCAATTCTGGTATTTTCGGCTTGCCAAAAAATCCAGTCGCAACAATCACATGATCAAATTCTATTTCCTCTTCCTCCTTCCCCTTCTCTTGAACGTCGACTTTCCATTTCCCACCTCTTTCCTCAGTCTTAAGAACCTTTGTGTTCAAACGAATATCATATCCAGGATAAATCTCAATATACCTTTCCAAATACATCCCCACCATCCACGCTTTGGGGAAGTCCGGTGCTTCTGCTGACCAGGCTAGGTCACTAAAAGAGACAGTGTGCTTCGATTGATTGGTACACATATCTGGGTTTACCATTCCATTATCGATTTTCGAGATGGGCCATAACCCTCCGATGCGATGGGATTGTTCGATAATAGTCACGTGGAAGTAGCCTGCATGGTCGTGGGTTAATGTCTTTGCGGCGACGAGGCCTGCGGGACCGGCGCCTAGACCAGAATTAGAGATGATTTGTAAAAGCAAGGGAAACAAACCGATGATGCAAACTCTTTTCGGCATTTTGAAGGTGCGGAGAAGAGAAGCCAGCTTGGAGCTTGAAGGGCCGGCGGAGGGGTTTTAAAGCGCCAGAAGGAAGTTTGATACCATGTATCTTATCATTGATTCGTAAGAGTCCCAAGAGAATAAATTAGCTCAGATCGGCGTCTCAGTCAGCCGCTAACCTGTCAAATCTCACATTGAAGTAGCACTTGAGTTGACATGAGGTTGAGAAAATTGATAGACGAGTGAGATGTTGATAGAGGCACACGGGCACAAAACACGCAATGCCCTTAGGAGCTAGCTCTCCCATAATCACGAATATTAACTCGCCGACCGAACGTTGACTAGAGAAGCATGTACATCAAGAATTGCTGGCATGGAGATAGAATTGAAGTTCAATTAAAGGTAGGATTTACCCAGGACTGAGTTTGGTGGTTTGAAGCCATTCCTTGATAAGTTATATGTTATCACGTGGTTCGGACAACCAATAACGATATGGTCAATATACCACTACTCTACAGCTCTTTCTCCTCCTGGATACTGCTGTGCACTGATAGTTACACATTTTCAGCTATACTATTAATCATTGACGAAGTCAATCGCTGCTTCAGCTATAGCCCCTGCTTAGTCACGACTCTCTTCAAAGTTCGGAGCACGAGGAGAAAGATGCAAAGAACGAATATAGATCTAAGCCTTAGAGATGCTACGCAGTCTCTCCAGGCGGAAGAAGCGGCCTCAAGAGCGGGGTGATATTTTAGCGTAGGTTGAGGTGTGCTGTACAATAGGTAGTTAGAAGGACTAAAGGGTACGCGGGGCATACAGTAATCTTAGAAGATGTGCCGACGGAAAGTTGCTCGCTTCCATGTATGTACACTTCCTCATGTTGTGTCGAGATAGCACCGGTGGGCTTGACAGGTTTGTGGTTATTCTTCTTTCACAGCGCAGAGCAGCCACAATAGGATGGCGCATAGTGCGCAATGCATTGATCGGCGCTCTCTTTTTCGCATGTGGTATTTTCCTTGGGGCACAGAAGCATGGTGTCAGCTTTTCTTGAATGCGAGTTGTGGTCTACCTTGCCTTTGAGCGGCAAATGGCCAGGGGGACTTGTACGAAGGACTGTTGCGTGTACATAATACTACGGTAACTCTATGGGCAGCAAGGAAAATCAACACAGTCAATACAACGCTCCCATTGCTACCTTCTTTCCTTTTCCGTTTATAGATTCCCGCCTGTCATTTTAGCAGTTCGAACTCCTTTGGCATTTCACTTCCCTCGACCCAGGCCCTTACAGCTTGGGCGAACAGCTCTGGGAGTTGCAAGTCCCACAAGTGAACCGCGCCTCTCACCACAAATGCCTTGCACTCCTGATTCGTATAAGAAAGCGCCTTCCCTGTTTCCCTCGTCTCCTCAATACTATCTTTCTTTCCACCCGCTACGATAGCGATTCTCACGCTCCGGATCTCAGCAACCCTCTCTATGGTCATCTTAGCACACGCACCATACCCCGACCTTAGCAGTTCCATGGAGTGGTTTCTTCGCATCTCCTCCCTGAGCTCCGGAAACGGTTCTACGCCGATGTAAGACCAGAACATCCACTCATTAGTGAGCTTGCCTGACAGGATGTCAATCGCGCCCATCAGGCGCGGGCGCGAGATGAACCATTTCCTGTACCCGCTCAACGGCGCACATCCGGTGCAGAACAGGCTGAGCACCAGCTCTGGGCACCGTCGCGCAAACTCCAGAGCTACGACACCGCCGAGCGACAGGCCGACGACGTGCGCCCTACCGCCTACAACTTTAGTCGAGATGAGATGAGAGAGTGCCTTAATCGCATTGTCGAGGGTGAAGGGGAGGATGTCCCTCGACCCCGAGTGCCCTGGTAGATCGACGAGAATGAGATCGTAGTCCTTGGAGAGAAACGGGGTGGCGTGGGAAAATTCCAAGTGGCAGGTTGAAAGGCCATGGAGGAAGACAATGGGGGTATGGGATAGGCTCTTGTCATTGGGGTCTGGCAAGGGTGATAGACGGGTGTAAGAAAGCTCTAGGTTCATCCCCTTGGGACTGGATACTTGTGAGGACATTGTGTTGCTCCCGAGGAGAAGTTGGTGAAACAGAGTAACCGAGCCAAGTCTAGGCTTTGGAGGAAGCCATGCACGTTAGTGCGATGAACGAGGTATAGTGTTCTGTCAAATCAGCAAAAGTAGATTTATCCTGCTAATCATTTATCTTGGTATATATTCAGCATAAATACATGTGATTCTGAACTGACATGTTCGCTCGGGCTGTATCCCCGCGTCAGCCACAAGCTTAATAAGTGATTACATGAATTGAACTTGCCTCGTGATTAATACCAGGACTAAGTGTTGGAATACCTCGAGTCGAAGTGACCAGCGATTCTTGGTTAGTTCAAATTGTCCCCGCACCTGACACAATATACTGTAATGAGTATTACGTTCTAATAGTAGGTGCGCCTTCTAGCGATAGCAAGGTAGAAGAGGCACCGACTATTGTCTCCAGATTCTGTGATATCAAACGCCACTTTAGGCGGTGCGGACCGCAAGCTTAAATCCACACCATCATCAATCAGGTCGCACATGATAAAAGTGCACTTGATTGCCTGCTTAGTCCTGTCGACCGCGGACACCCATTTAAAGCGAATGTAGAGTTTTGATGCCTTGATTTATAATAAGTTATAGCCTATGCATAATAAACTCTGCCAAGGCGTGCGTGCCCTAAATGCGAGAATACCTAACCTAACCGAAATGTAACTGAGACTGATCACATTACGTGCACCATCACGAAGAAAGCAAAGCCGGTCGCTATCCAAAATCCGAATGAGGATGATTAAGGATGGAAAAACCCCCTAACTGAACCCTTAACCGTACTAGTAACGATCCGGCCGTCCCAGCTGCTGTGAAATCTCATCCTCTTGCCAATGAAAAGACGGAGGATTGGGAACTGGTCTGGCAACGTAAAGACCAATCATTCTATTTCTATAATTGCTCCACTAAAACGAAAAAGCCGATCGTCGCCGCACACTCATATCTACCGGAACGGCCAGATCAAACACAAGAGGCACTTGGAGCCCTGCTGAAGAACAAGTATATGCATCTGGTTCCCACAATGCTAAAGGAACACAGCGTAAATCTAAACTTTGAGCTTGATTTTACCTCAACAACACCACTAGATTACGTCACAGGGCTGCAAGAAGTCGATATAGTGCAGCTGTTCCTTGCAAATGGCGCTGACGCTAATCTAGAACATGGGTATCCCTCGGGGGACCGACCGTTGCTGAGTGCAGTGCAGAAAGGAAACCAAGAGCTCGTGCAAATGCTGGTTCAAAAAACAGACCGCATTCCTTCCACTAGAGCATTGGGCCATGCCGTTAGCAAGCAAGATACCCCAATTATCAACATCTTACTCGCAAACGGGTCAAGTGCGATTTTGAAGAGGCAGACCAGCCACGACCCGCTGGCAACTGGGGCGAAATCGACCTGGAGATGAACGCGACTTTCGGTGACCCTTTTGGACCAGAAGAGTATATACCACCACTCGTCCGAGCTATTAAGCTGGGTGATACGGGCCTGGTGCGGCTGCTGCTTGCTCACGGAGCAAATGTCAATGCCGGCTATCATAATTTACTAGGTGGATTTCCATCTTGGTTTAACCGCATTTACATAGAATGCGGTAGGCCGATACAGTTAGCAATGGAGATGGGACATAAGGATTTCGTGCGGCTACTGCTCGAGAATGGTGCAGATATCAGCCTTGCTCGGCCGGTTTGGCGGTATCACAGCTGTACAATGATTCCAAGGGAAGTCTATCACCAAATCACGGCACAGTTGAGATCGATAGCGGCGTCAGTAGCCTAAGATATAATGCAACGCCGCTTTCTTAACTTAATTCATATATATTAGAAAGTAAAAACAAGAAAGAATAATCTCTTAATGTCGGTCCAACCGCTATACGTAGCACCACCGTTTCACAGGAAACGAGTGCCAATTTGTATAGTATGTTAAAGACGGTTCTATTCATAAGGTTCAGGGTTCACTCCAACACACCGATTCACTTTATCCCTATGAATATCGACATCCCAACAATTAACCAGCTATTGTACTATGTGTATGTCACAGTACCACGTGATTACATCACGTGTTAATGCACTGTGACAGCTAGTCTAGTTAAAAATCATAAAATTTTGCTAGGTGCTAGGTCAAAAGTATTGGCAGGCGCAGCTTGTTATACTATTAGACTGTAATATAACAAAAAGATTCCTTGGAAAAGTAGTACCTCGAGGCGTGATACGTCACGTGATAGATATTATCCTTTGTTTTTTGGTTTTCAACGAAGTATTTAACAAAATATCACACGATCTACGTGTGAGATTCTTCTCTCTATTACTTTTATATTTATCGTTTGATCCTATTCTCCTCGGAAAGGGGACATTTCCGTTTAGCTATCCGTCGTTTATACCTCTCTTTTTTGAAAGCTGTACGAATTGCGCTTTCTCCGCACTCTTAGCCTAGAATCCGAGGAATAAATGGGTACGGGGTTTCTCGGTTTTCTTAAGAAGCTAACACCCATCTATGTAGTGTAGAATATGCTAGAACGCTTGGCAGGATACATTTCCCCGGCGACGAAGTAGCTTGTTGAAGAATATGACACCTGAATTTCAAGGTTGAATGGAAGCGAGCTTACTGAAAAGTACTAGAAACTACTAGAAACTACCAGAAACTACTAGAAACTACTAGAATCAGACTTCATAGTAGGACAATTTCTTTTCTTCCACACTCGAGTATAACTTTTCCAGGCATCCTCAACCTCGCTTTCGTTCTCTTCTTCTTTCTTCTTTATCTCCCGGGCTCGCTTCCCTCCTTGGTGCCCCGTCCTGTTCTACTGTCATATGAGTATAGACTATACATTCAGCCACGGCATCACAAGAGCAAGTTCAGTCACCATCTGCTGTAAGCAATTCTTTATCCATAACAAGTTTTCCATCGCTGCCTATCCTCCAAGACGCCTATGTCATCGAAGTCCTATGCATAGTACCTACCACGATCAGTCGCCAGCAATTCACAGCCGCACAACGGAAGCCGAAACATTTTGACTGTGTTCGAACAGTATATGACAATGAAGATCGAACCATTCACAATCAATGTGCCTCAGAGTGAGATAGATGCGCTTCGCACGCGCTTGGCCAACACGCGCTGGGCGCCCGAACTTGATAACGAGGACTGGTCCTACGGAGTCAATGGCACCTATCTGCGCGAACTGATGACCTATTGGCAAGATGGCTTCGACTGGCGTGCACAGGAGGCGCGGATGAACGAATTCCCACAGTTCCGCACAGAGATCGACGGCGTACCAATTCACTTCATCCATGTGCGCGGTAAGGGGCCCAACCCCGTTCCCATCATCCTAAATCACGGATGGCCCTGGACGTTTTGGGACTTCAAGGACATTATCATGGCGCTAGCCGACCCTGCTGCACATGGCGGCAATCCTGAAGACGCATTTGATGTTGTTGTCCCTTCGCTTCCAGGCTTTGGCTTCTCGGGGCCGCTGCCCCGGAACGGTGTAGGCTATGTCGAAACAGCCAGCATGTGGGTTAAGCTGATGAAGGGGTTGGGCTATGAGAAGTTCATCACTCATGGAGGTGACGCAGGCGCGTTTGTGAGTGCGCGACTTGGGCATGCGCATGCGGAGTCTATCATGGGCGTTCATCTGAGCTTCCCTATCCTGCCAGGAGTGCCTCACGACGCCGCTGACCCAGCAGACTTCACGCCGGAAGAACGTGCTCTCGTCGAAGGACAGGAAAGAGGCCCTGGGGCCTTCGTCCACGTTTTAATCAATGCCTTTGACCCGCAGACGCTCGCCTGGGCGTTGCACGACAGCCCTGTTGGTCTGGCCTCGTGGATACTCCTTCGCCGCCGCGCATGGAGCGATTGCCATGGAGACGTAGAGACCAAGTTCAACAAGGATACGCTGCTCACGCATCTTTCGCTCTACTGGTTCACAAACAGCTTTATCGGCTCACAGCTGTTTTGCCGAGCATCGGGATTTCCCCAGCCTATGGCTCTGGCTAACGACATCAAGCCCGAGATCAACGTGCCAACAGCTGTTGCCATACTGCCCAAGGACTTGATGTATAAGCCCCGCTCGCTCGTCGCCGCTCATAGTGATCTGCGCCAGTGGACTGTATTTCCCAGTGGAGGACATTTCGGGGCGGCCGAGGAACCGAAGCTCATGACTGAAGATATTCGCTCATTCGTTCGCCCATTGCGCCGAGGCTGACCTCGTCGATCAAGGGTCCTTATCAAATTGATGTGAGATACTGCACTGCCTGTTCGACTTTCTTATGTACCGTGACCTATTTTAGTTAAAGATTGGTCAAAATATAGCTCAGGTTCAAAATCAGATCGTTTTAAATGTTTTGTTTACACTAAATCTCTACTATATATACTTTAGCATTTTGAAGTCCATCGCCGCTATCTTGCTACGAGCGTGCCTATCTCGTTCACTAATATCTAGGACAATGAAGATACAGGCGATTGCTACCACGTCATATACACGGACGCTTCTTACAATAAAAGAATGCATATTTTTGTAGTCACCGGAATCATTGGAGAATTTGTAAAAGACCTTAAGCCAAATTTCCAGAGGGAGGGCTGCAATATGATTATTCTTGGGGGTTGTGATTTTGTTGACGTATGGAGCCGTACTAGGGTTGCGAGAAGGCATAATTACTTCAACTTAGGATGTTTTGAGAGTAGATAAGTTGTTAGCGCTTCGTCTTGTTAGCAAGAGAATGGAACAGTGCGAAACAATCGGGTACTGTGGGATACTTTAAATATTGCTCTGTCCAAGAGGGACTACTATCCAAGGGGTACTAGCGCTAAGAGGTTGAAACCAAACTTGGTCTTGTGGGGGAAAAGTATTTTTCCCAAGTAATATCAGAGTCTCTAACTGTTTTTGATCCAATGATAGTATTATAACAGCAAAAAGAATCATGTATCTAGACCGCTATTTCCGTTTCTCATATATCATCTCCGAAGGCGCTTGGTCATTAACTACTCGATATCTTTAACATGTCATCACGACTCACATCTCTCTATCCTCATTTCTTTCCCCGTTATTCCTTGATAGTCATTCAGCGTCATCCCTTCTTCACTCTCCTCAACTTTGACCTTACAATTGCTCTCATCAAGTCTACAGCCCTCTCCTCATACTCTATAAGATCATCTATATAACGAAACCGCTTCCGTGAGCTCCGCAAGCCACTCATTTATCATATACTTCTAATTGTATCTTTTGTGCACCAAATCTTTTGACATCCATGATGTAAATACATCGGTCAGATTAATCAGATGAGGCTGAAGCGGAGATATTAGACTGCAGTAAGTGAAAGAGATATTTCATGCAACTTACGATGAATAAGATAGATTTACTTCAGAGTGGAGCCTATGGTGCTAGGAGTAATAGGATATCCTCAGACTAAGTCGTCTCTCGTAGAGGTTTTGCGTGTTTCTTGATTGGGGGCGTGGCAATATTGGTATCTTTATCTTTGTCTTTATCCAAATTTTCGCTTGGGGTTTTTGTTGATGCAGATTATTTGAGCGTGGCAAGATTGCTGGGGCATGACAAGATTGCTGGGGAGTCGAGATGAAATACTATAGAACAATATGCTTATTCATTGGGGAGTTGGAGATTCCTTATAATTCTGCTAGAAAGCTCATCCTTTGCAATTAATGTTGTGTTTGTTAATTTGAATCATGGTGACTGGGATCATGTTTGAACTTTGGAGAAAGAAAGAGACATGGCGACTGTGTATAGTGAGTTGTTGGTAGTCATTTCTCTGCACGTACTATTTAGCCGATCATATGACTTGATAGTGAATAACACCTCCTCTTGAAAACTCGCACAAAGTCGGACCTGTTCACCTTCGGAATATTATTTCACCAATCTCCAGAAAATTCTCCAAAGTCTGGTATCGCGGACTTCAAACTATTCGCAACCGCGTCCCTCTCCCCCCAATCAACAAAACACTCCCTCCTCTCTGTGCCTTCGACTAAGACACGACCTTTAATATGGCAGACAGATTGGAGCTTATAGTTCCATCTGTTAATGCCTCCGAAAATAGCCTTATAACATCTCTGCGCCTACAGCAGATCTACAACGGGAACCAAAAATCTTTCGGTTGTTACATGCGATCTCGTCGGGACGGCAATCTCCTGAATCGGAGGACATCTAATCAGTCTTTGTTCGGCCAATTGGGTGGCATGGTGACTCAACGCATCTTGGAAGCTACAATTTCAGATTCTGATGAATGGGAGGTAAGTAGGAAAATGCCGGCTTTGATCAAAGCCTTGAGGCCAGAGAGAGAATACTACCACATGGCAATGTATATTTTTCTATGCCAAGAGAATGTGTATGTGTTGCATGAGGGAAATGGGTGGGGATTTGCGGATATGCCAGTTGGTGCTCTCTGGGGGATTTTGAAAATCAAGATCTGTTTGAAGTGAGTTTCTCAACGTGGCGACCGTTGCGCTGACTTGTTTATGTATTGATACTGATTATGGAATAGTGATAAACTTTGTGTGAGTTTCCCATTCTCTAGTCGCGAGGTATTTACTCTTGGATAAGACTTAAATGGCTCGTGGGACGAACTGCTGGTACCGCAACATCGCCAGAAGAGTTGCGGACCACCATACGATCTCATTCTCGTTGAAATAAAGAGGCGTGCAAAATGGTCTAGATATTCTAAGCTGACACTTCATAGCCACATCCAATGATAGGTTGGTCCCAAGCCGATGAAAAAGCACCCGATGGTGCCTCAATCCCAAGCTTCTTCTACCGATCTAGCTTCGCCAGGTTTACATTCCAAAAGCTGGAATCCACCATTTCTACCGTAATGATTGACTCCGTCATGCTACACTGCAATAACAGCAACCAGAATGGTGTCGATTGGTATCTCCAGAACTTCGTTTATCTTGTTGCTGGTGCTGCGAGATTGAAAGAAGTCAGGGTTCTCTTCCCAGCTCCCTCAGCTGAAGCTATGGCAAGATATAACCTCTTGCCTGAACCAGATAGAGTATCTCACGTTAACTCGCCTGGAAGAGACCAATCTCGAGTCATAGCTGGAATTGATAAGGCAAATGAACTGCTTGGGACCCCGGCCAAGCTGACACATGTTTATGCCGGTGATGCTGTTCACGATGTGAAAGATGCTGCTTCTTATGCGGTGTTTGATGAATATGTTTGGTTCGCGATGGGATCATTGACCGCTGAGCTAAAAGTGAGTTCGGATGGAATTCTGAGACAATGGAGATATACTGACGGTCCGTATTGCAGGAAGTTTCAACTCTGCCACTAGCAGGTATCCATGAAGTATGCAGCACAGTTCCCCTCCGGGAAATACTTGAGGCCCCTGGCTTGAATGACATGGAGGACGCAGGCTTTATCCCGGTGGACACAGATGACTCGAGTTGAAGTGGGAGTGAAAATAGCGACCTACTCGAGGACACGCCTATGACTGATGAAGATACTTGGTAAGATTTTTATGGAGAACGAGTCTAAGCTACGCGAGGTCATGCGAAATTGCCTACATAAGGCAAAACACAAAAATATAGCTATGTAGATTAGGCTTGGGATATTTCTGGGGGTGCGGAGGAGAAGCTTTGCTGTTCCCAGGTTTTCTAGCAGGCCAACTTGCATTGCTGATCTTCTAGAGAAGGGCGAATACGACAAGCTGTATGGTAGACATTATGTGGCCATTACTAGATCCTGTGAGCTTCTAGTCTTAATGGCCGAAGCAAGTGGGAAATGAATGCACTAAAAATCGCGCGTACACATTCGCTGTAGGCAATACAATAATTGCTGTCACATTTCGTTATCGTGAATGAAATCCCTACATGATATTAGGACTAAGAAAATATGCTCAAACCCAAGATAGATTTAGGTAGGTAATCATAAAGCCCAAGAACCAACTTTTACCTGCTTGTGCAGGGAAAATTGTAGTAGACAATCAGACAGAAACAGAGCAAGTAAAATGTCTAGATTAATGAGCTCATAGTAGGGCAATACATTCCTGAAGTAGAGCCAAGTAGCTCATGCCTCTTTTAAACATCACAATTTTCTTCCATCTTCCGCATGACAAGACCAGCTTCAGGTCTCGTGGCCAGTGCTTGCAGCCTCTCGCCATGCCTCAGAATGAGATTCTTTATTCACAAGGGATACTTGGGTTTGTAAAAAGGGTGACGAAGAAACATTGCAAATGAAAGTAAGATAACTAATATAATCTAGCAAGTCGGTGAACTAAATTGCCTGAACTGAGTTTACCTTGAAAGGTCTACTTTTAAACCAGCCTTTCACAAATCTTTTCAAACTAAATGAATAGCAATGAGCTATGGGTTTTATTAGACTGTGATGCAGTAAAAAGGTTCCTGGGAAAAACCGTAAACCCGCACGTGACGTATCATATGATCCTGGTTCTTCTTTTCTTTTTTGACTTTTAACGAAGTATTTAATGAAATAGCACAAGGTCTACGTTTGAGATTCTTCTCTCTATCACCTTTATATTTATCGTTTTGACCACCCAGCGGGGCCCTTAATTCAGAAATGCCTCCGGACGAACCCCTCAGGAGTTATGAAAAACGTTAATCCGGTGCTCCTATATCCGACCACAAAAGAACAGCAATGTCTCAAGCGTCACCGAACTTATTTAAACTCGAACTCTACATGGCCCAGAAATGCGCAGTCTGGCCGGAGATATCGTAACTGTATAATGCTAACCCGATGGTTACACCTGGTATTCCTGTCTACGGACGATGGACTCTGAATTTGCCCATGAATATCCGAAGCGGATCATATATAACGATACCATTACGGCCATGGTGAAAGCCCATATTTCTCATCACTAGATACTTGCCTCTCTATATTCTTTGCCAATTTGTATCGAAAGCCATTTCTTTCGCAAATATAATGGTGTCTAACGAGTATAAGCCCTACGGGACCTTGAACTCCATCTTCCCCCCAAAACCAGGATTCACAGACGCCAACCTCTCCTCCCTCCTCGGAAAGGTCTATATTGTCACCGGCGCTGCCTCTGGTGTTGGTTATGAGCTCGCAAAGATCTTATATCTCGCAGGCGGAACTGTCTACATTGCCGCTCGCTCGACTAAGCGATGCGAGGGCGCAATTGAGAAGATACTCTCCGAGACAGCAGGAGCATCGAAGAGTGGAAAGAAGACTGGAAAGTTGGGGAGCTTGGTTGTTGACCTCGCGGATTTGACCACAGTCAAGAGTGGCGTCGAAAGCTTTTTGAAGAAAGAATCGAGGCTAGACGTTCTAGTCCATAATGCCAGTGTAATGACACCCCCTGCTGGCTCCCGAGATAAACAGGCAAGCTCTCTTTACTTTCTATACATCATGAAATGCTGACAAAGTATATCACAGGGTCACGATCTTGAATTCGGAACCAATTGTCTGGGGCCCTATCTCATGACTCTCCTCTTAGAACCCACTATCATCCACACAGCAACGCTTCCCGACACCCTTTTGTCCAGTGTCCGAATCGTTTGGGTAGTTTCACACTTGCAGCTTTCAACCCCACCGGATGGAATGAAGTTCGATGCAGATGGGACACCTGTTTACCGCAAGAAGTTCATGGAGAATTATATGCAGAGTAAAGTCGGCGATACCTGGCTAGCCATACTTTTCGCCGAGCGTTTAGGAAAACATGGTGTCATAAGCGTTGTATGTTTTACTTTCTCCATGCGTACATCTATATCCACATCTTAGCAAAAACATCGCTGACATGATATTTCTATGATACAGAGTATGCACCCCGGCCTCATGAGAACAGAACTGCAACGTCACTGGCCGCTTCCTGCTCGATTGTTGATGGTACGTCTCGTTTTTCTCGTGCGTTATAAAATATTGTTATTCGTGCTAATACACCATCCTATCTTTAGAGCGCCCTATTCAAACCCTGTCTATATGGGGCATACACCGAGCTTTACGCCAGCTTCTCCCCCGAAGTTAAGAAAAACGGTGGCTACATCATGGCATGGGGCCGACCCGCAGACCTACCTCCCGACATCCCCAAAGGGTTAAAAGCAGAATCTGAAGGCGGGACTGGAGCTGCCAAGAAATTCTGGGAATACTGTGATCAGGAGATTAAGAATTACCTTCGATGATGGGACGATTTTTTTTTTTTGGTATGAGATGCGGTTCTCGAATTCTCCATTGAGATATCGCGCATGTTTGCAGAGATGTGGAGTTGTACTTGTAAGGTGTTCCGGGGTGTTTTTTTGTTCTTGTTTTATTATGGAAGGGATCTGGTTGTAAGAATTAATGTTAGTACTACCGAATGAGAGAATTCTGTGGCAAACTCGCTGCTCGTGAGAAGTAGTTCCGTATGAGGTAGCTCCTGAAGCTGGTAGAAAAGGATACAATTCAAGAGACAAAGAGATTGAAGAAACACACTAACCGAACCGAAATAAATAGGAGCTCTCCGTTGCACTTGTTTACAAATACGTTGCAGATGTAGTTGGTTATCTTCCTCCTTGGCAAGTTTCCAAGGAGCATGACTGGACCCGTTCTCTCGACCTCCACTAAGAAGCATTTCGAACTGATTCCCCAGGAAGCAATCCTACATATTTTCCTCATGAAATCGAAGACGATTCATGAAGAGTGGACTCCAAGAGGTATCTCTCGAGACAGCTCTCATCAGTTCCATTTCCTTGCAGGGTGTTCATACTATTTCGAATAAATTGAAATGAATCATCCGCTCGAAAGAGATAATATGTAAGGGAACTAACTAGATTTGGGATGATTGCTGGTGGTAGATCGTCTCAAGGTATCGGAAATAGGGAAGTTCGTCAAATTCGACGGTGTATAGGTAGATGGAATATGCACCTAGGAATCAAACCGGGGGTTTTCAACGCCAATGGCAAGCGTACCCTTAGGTTCAACAAGCTTTTCGTTCCTAGCAAGACTGCAAAGCCTAAAATAACTAACATTTAACAAGAGTGCAGTGCAACAAGTGACAATACAAAACTCCCGACGTATAATCTTTTAGAAACCAATCCAAATCCAACATTTTTAAGACGGAAATAGATGGAAAGGAACAGAACGCCCTTCTCCTTAATGCTCAAATAACAAAGAGTGGGAAGGGAAGATAAAACCAAGAGACACTCACGATTCTCACCATCTCGTTATGCTAGAGACCGAGGGACCTCCTTTATCATCAACCAATGGGATCGAATGCCTGCCGCTTCATTCGGGTATCTCCCCGTAGCGGATCATATGCGACGATAGCCATGGTGCCTCGCCCAGCCCTAGCAACTAGTTAAGCTCTTACATCGGACCCTGATAGAGTAGCCACTTTTGATATCGTACGATTATATTTTACTCGTGTTCGTCGTCAAGTGACGCCATCTAGCCAGGGACTGTTCTCTACATACACTCCTCTCTGGCCTCATTACGATTGTTATTATCATCTCCTCGGACTGACAACCATGGCCACTTAAAGTAGATCCTCTTCATCCGTAGAGAGGATACTTATGACCTCCACCCCTCTCGGCGGCTTTCCACCCTTCCCCATCCCATTTTCGCTTCTGTTCATATCACCCCCTTCGCTCCGAAATCTCTCTCCTCTCATTTCCCTTTCCTTCCCCTTCCACTGTTTCTCACTCCGATTCTCGCTTTTCACCGGCCTATTCTCAACTACTTTCCTCTTTCTCGCCCTTTTCTCTTTATGGTATGTTTCTTTCACAGCCTCCCCAACATTATACTCCGGCTCCCAACTATCTTCGAAATCTCCCACCCACCTCACTTGATAAAAAACGACCATGTTACCTTGCAAATCCTCCCTCACCTCATCCGCCAACAACTTTTCGACCTCCCACTCTGCCTCTCCTTCGTCCCATTTTTGCTCCTCTAGCTCAACTGGCGGAGGAGGTGGCGGAGTAGGCTTGGCTTTGGCACCTCTTCTCCTGCCTCTCGCCGTGTTGATACTTGCTTCAGAAGCAGAGTCAAGATTTATGACGGTAGGCTTAGGCTTCCTCGTGCTTTCTTTAGCTTCGGAAGCCTTCTCTCTACCAAGCGTAGAATAACGAGAAAATATCGAGATGGAGGACTTCCGCCTCATGTTCTGCTCACTCCCACCGGACTCAGTCTCCGAATCCTGCTCTGGTCCTATTCCTATTCCCTTCCCCATACTGATACCTGCTGCGTTTTCCTTTGCATTGAAAGCGCCTCCGATTTTTGATATCATGGAGTCCGGTTCCGCCGAATGCGATTCTTTTATCCTTCCCAAAAGGCTCGTCGAAGGTATGCACGCAGCTGCAGGAATATTGAGGGACCTACACCTTCCACAAGGACGTTTCAAATCACAGCCCTTCTTATTTTTGATACATCTTTGACAACGAGCGCCTCCATTCTTTTTTGTGATGGAGCTGAGATTTTCTTCCTTCTCGTCATCTTTATTGTCATTTGTAACGATAAAATATTTGTTTCGGGGAGGAGCAACAGAAGGGAGGATGTCAGCAGGTGGTATCTGTCTCTGCTTGCGACGCTCAAGCTCTTCGTACGCAGCAAACGCCTCTCTGCTTGACAACGATGCAACGGATTCATCTTGAGGAGAAGCTTGGTTTGATGGACCTAAGAGATCGTCTGGGCTATGGGAAGTGGTCATTTGGTTTTGGGTATCGGCTGTATCTTCTTTAGAGGCTCTTTCCATAGACTGAAGTGGGTCCGGAGAAGTTGTTGGTGAGCGTGATATTTCAACTCCAAGTCTTGATCGGCTTAATGTACCCATGAGATTATCATGACCTACTAGTTGCCTGTGAATCAAATCATCTTCATCTTCGTCATTATCAAGCTCATCCGTCTCACTCGCACTCGGAAGAGTATCAGCCAGACCCCGCTGCTTTGGAGATTTTGTGAAGGTTTTTTGGGGAGAAAGAAACGCAGCAAGCACAGCCGATCTATCTCCCTTCTGGCCAGTTGAAGCTTCTGGAGCTGTTCTGGAAACCTTATTTTTCTTCTTTGCAGGTCCTCCATCGAGGGGATATGACTTCTTCCTCTTCCTGCGACCTGGCTTGCCCTTCGCCGTCTCTCGCATATCATGTGATACAATATCTGCGTCTTTTGGGTTTGGAGGCTCTTCCTCCAAACCTTTTGCCTTTCTGGTTTGCTCATATTCGTATTCTTCGAGGGTCCTTGGCGACACCCAATCCAGAATATTAACCGGCCTCACGCTCACTCGTAAGCCGGGATGCTCCTGATAAGTCACCACATATTTTGGCTCCTTATTAATCTGAACCATGCCTTCTATGATGCCGGTCTTGTCATGTATAGGTTGAAATGTAACTGGCTGTAGGGGAGGGCCTGATCCAGGGACATAAATAGGACGTTCAGCTACGACAAAGTCAAAATAGCTTTCTCGGTCTCCTGGCCGTGTGTTGAATTCCATATCGAAGCCTCGTATAGCTTTCTTTGGTGGTAGGATGCTCTCGAAAGAAGAGCAACGGTGTAGACGATGCCGAGGTAGGTCATCATCTTAAGACGAGGTTCGATGAATGAGATGAGTCGAGAAGCTGAAAAGTCGCGTCGAGATGAGTTCACTCGTTTGAGCTGGCATAGCTTCCTGTCAGACGTCAAAGACCAGAAGCGCAGATTTCCGCTTCTTGGCCGAAGAAGCTGAGAATGCGATATGAAATCGATCAAGGAGAACTGACGGGAACTCGCTGGAGGTCTAGAAGAAACGAAAAGAGAAAGGCAACATTCGGTTTGTCGTGTTGACGAACGGGAGCTAGAAGAATGCTTAAGCTAAACAAACATAAACCCTCCTTGAAATAATAAAGCTGAAGCTAGGTTGCATACAGAAATATAAAGAGAGTGTTTTGGATGAGTTTCAGCTCAACTTCAATTTCTGAAACGTATGCATGCAATAAGGCGTCAACTGTTGAGCAACTTTATAACAAGAAATCGCAACATTACAGTATCAAAGCCCCATAAAGCAGAGATCCCGAAGATCCTAACAATCCTAGAAAACTCCCCTAGACGCGCTAAGCGCTCCGCGGCTAAAGCTCCACTTCACTCCCTCATGCTCTATTAGTCTCCGGCTTCAAACTAATTGAGAAATTACCAACTCTATTCAACCAGAATGCTCTGCACAGCTCCCTCCCTCCGTACCGCGGCAATTGGCTGCCGGCTACAGCCCTCATTCCTCACACCTTGCGCATTCTCAACCAACTCCCCTCCCCTCCGAAAACCAGAGACTTCCTCTCCATCTACCCCTCAGCGACGCTACCACGTCGGAAATCGCAATGTCCAATTCAAGACCTCAAATTCTAATTCCATCTCCATCCGCTACGCCTCTACAGCTTCACCGACGAATCCCCCCTCCCGCACAGTAGACTCCAGCTCGCAGACCCCCGCCATGCTGGACTGGAACACCTTTTTCAAGCTTCGAAAAACCAGACGCTGGTACCAACTGGCCAGTTCCATCGGCGGGAGCGCCACTGGTTTTGTCCTCGGTGCACAAGTTCTCACTCGCGCTGATATGGATGCCGTCGTCTCACAAATCCCACTCGACCCCTTCATCACGCTCGGCCTCATAACCTTCACATGTGGTGGGGTTGGGTGGCTATCGGGACCGGTGGTTGGGACGAGCGTGTTCAATTGGAGAAATCGGAAATTTAGGGGCCAGATGGATGCGAAGGAAAAGGAATTTTACAGGAGGATTAAGAAGTTTAGGGTGGATCCAAGTAATAGTAGCATGGCGAATCCGGTGCCTGGTATGTAAATTTCCTGTGCTTCTTTTTGGTCGAGCCGAGTGGATTAGATGGATGTGCATTGTGTGAACACTAAGCTAATGTATGAAGCAGACTACTACGGGGAGAAGATTGCAAGTGTGGCCGGGTATCGACAATGGCTTAAGGACCAGCGAGCATTCAACAGAAAACGAACCACATACGTCCGCCATTAGGGTCCATCTCATGGGTGTAAATGAAGCGTAGCGTCTTGATATCTGGTGGATTCATAATCTCTCTTTTTCTTTTTGTTAGGGCAAGGAAAGGTCAAATCAAGATGGGGAAGGATCAAGGCAATCAAATACCTCCGGCGTTATTGAGTTTAAGAGTCTCTCCCTTGTAGCAACAGGCAGCATGGATGGAGGGTTTGGATGTCCGGAGGTGACATTAGTACAAATACACTCCTTTTTCAACTCATCAAATCCCATTGTTTAATTTGTTTTCTGTGCTTTAAAGTTCCCATAAATGCCCTTTGGGGATTCTATTCAACATCTAAAAATTGCTTAAGAGGAAACCACTCTTTTTTGAGGGGCGAGGGATTCTAAATTAAGATGATCGTATACTAGCTTACAACTCTAAGCTAATGAGGCAAGGCACTTACTTGGCTCCAAGTGAAAGGATAGTGAGAGTGGAACGTATTTGAGACGGCAGCACCTAATAAAAAACAAATTGTAGTATAGCAAGCCAACTATCTATTCCACATGCTTGGAGAGTTAGAGTTTGGGTGTTCGCTTTTTACTTGACAGTTCTCTAGGCACTTGTCGGTTGTTGCTATTTCTTCTGCGGGAGAAGAGGAAGGAGAAAGTAATATTTTGGGGGTTATATGTACTTAACTAATACTCAGGCCACTCTCTATCAACATCTTCCCTCCAGGCCTTAAGCCCACCAAGAATATCACCAACCCACCTCTCATTCCCTAATCCAGCTTCCAACAACTTCCTCGCCACGATCTGAGAATCATTCCCTAGTCTACAGACAACGTAAATCGGCGCATCTTTCGGAAGGTCGTTCGGAATCCAATCCACCTGAATCTGCTCCCCGTTCCGGAACTTTGACATCGGAACATGGATGCTACCCCCCAAATTTGCGATATCGAATTGGACTTTGTCCCTCACATCGACCAAGAGATGTTTCTTCCCTCCGTTTTTTACGCTCGCGTACTGCTGTGCAGAAACCCGTTCTGAAGGCTCAAGGATACGAATAGGGGACTTGAGACCACAGAACGTGATGTAATCGACCCCTCCCTCCTCGAGACCCTCTTTAGTCAAGCCAGGTCTCTCGCCACAAGCCCAACAATCCTTCCTCTTGCCTTTCAGCCGTACAGTTCTGAACATCTGACCCCCATCCATTGCAGAAAAAAGCAACATACTAGGTTCAGCATTTCCCCCACCATCAACCATTTCAATTCCATCAATGCCTTTAACCCGAGTCTTTAACTCCCCTTTCGAAATGATTTCCACTGCTTTCAACGCTTGTAGTACACCCATGACCCCCACTACCGGCCCCAATATCCCCCCCTCGCCACAACTCGTCACGCTCTCTGCAGGTGGGGGTTTAGGGAAAACGCAGCGGTAACAAGGTCCCTTTACTCTCTGCCCATCTGGTAAAACACGAGGGTGGTTCAAGACGGCGAGCTGGCCTTCTGTCCTCAGAGCCGAGGCTGAGATAAGGGGTATGTTGAGGAGGACAGAGGTATCTGAAATGAGATAACGCGTTGCTGGATTATCTGTGCAATCCAAAACTAAATCATAATCTTGCATTATCTGGTGAGAATTCTCTGGTAAGAGATGGCTGGGGTAGACTTTGTATTCTACGTCGGGGTTTAACCTGGATATTATTAACACCAGTACTTACTCAAAAGAATTAAAGGCAAAAAGTAAGACAAGGACGGACATACGATTGCAAATACAGGACTGCACTATCAACCTTCTTCATCCCAATCGTAGAAGTGGAGTGTAGAATCTGGCGATGTAGGTTCGACACTTCGACCACATCTCCATCCATAATACCTATTGTCCCTATACCAGCGCCGGCTAGATATGCTAATGCAGGACAGCCGAGGCCGCCTGCACCTACCACCAGAACCTTTGCGTTTTTGAGTCTAAGTTGTCCTATTCCAAAACGAATTAACTTACATCCCTTTATTAAATTCACAGATAATAGCCCCCAGAAGGAAGTGAAAGGAAGGCATGTAAGGAGGAAAGCAAATACCTTGAATCCCGACACTAGGGACAATCATCTGCCTCCCATATCTTCTATACTCCTCCCCCCTCAACGGCCACCTACCCCCACCAACTCTATTCCGCTCTCCTCCTACTACCTCCCTTTCCGCGGCCGCAAGCTCCTTTTTAAGATTCGCTAACAGCACTTCAGTCTCCTGGACCTGTTTCCGTAGCTCTTCTGTTTTCTGGGCCGCTCTGTCCATTGTATCTTGGGAATTTTGATTCATGCCAACTCGATGATTTAAGCTTTTTGAGGTTTGAGTGGCGAGAGGGATGAAGTAAGGATTTACCTCAAAATCCAGGTAAGAAAATGAGACTTATCAGGCCTTCAAGAGGGACATAAAGGAGAATTTTGATTTGCTTCTCTTATTTCTCGCTCTATGAGTGAATGAGATGAAGTTGGAAAGTGCGTTGCTCATGTACTAACTTATGAAAAAAGCTTCATAAAATATTGTCGGTACAACCTCGGCTTCGCTCAACCTTCCCTTCCGAAACCTTAAAATTTACAACATCGACATCATAATATCACCCCCACCACACGCAAGCTATCACCACTATCAATTGACCTTTTGTCGCTTCCACAATCATGGTACGTCCTAACTATGCAATACTATCCTCGAGAGCACCTCAGCTAACCCGCAACACAGGCCCCAACAGCCCCCAAAAAGCGCCCCTCCATCCGCGCCCGCACCGCCAAAACCACCCCCTCCTCAACATCCACCACCCCATCCACCCACCTCCCATCCTCAACCCTCCCAATCCTCCCCTCCACCAAAATCCAAAAACGCCAAATCAAATCCTCCACCTTCCTCTCCCGCATCACAAAAGCGCATTCCAGGCCCCTAAAACAGCGCCGCCCTGCAAAAAAGCTCGTCACGACTCTAGAATCCCTCGCGGACGCTCTGCCGGACATCCAGACCCTCGTTGACGAGGTATCCAAGGGGGAGGGCAAGATCAAGGTCAAGAGTCTGAAGTCGAAACCTGGGGCGCAGAAGAGGAAGGGGAAGCTGGAGAAGATGGAGCGGGAGAGGTTTGGGAGGAATTTGGCGGTGATGATGGCGGGGGAGGCGGATGGTGGGAATGGGGATGTGGGGTTGGTGGTTGGTGAAGGGCATCAATTAAAGCAGAAATCTGATGCATCTAGTGGTGCTGCAGCTACGGCGACGATGGGTAGGTTTGCGGCGTTGAGGGCGTGGGCGGAACAGAATATGGAGAAGCACCCTGCCTTTGAAAAGAAGAGTTAGAGTTTTGAGGTTGAAGGCGTGATATGTTGGGTTGTTAAGCCAGGTCCAAAAAAGTATAGGTCGGCGTTGGTTGGGCGTCAGGTTTGTCTATGGACGCATGTGGAGCTAGCTAGATGTGATGACTGAGAATTGCTTTCAGCGCCTCAGATATTGAAAGCTTTTTTAGTATGTATTTTTTTGCATTATACCCTTTGCTCTGTTTCAGGGCCAGAGCATTCCAGACATAAGAGAATCAAAATTTAGTCCCTATCCAAGTAAAAAACATATGTCCGTTTGACTATGTCGCTATGATGTAAATAAAGTATGGCCAGCAAAAGATCTACAACAATCCTGCTAGCTGGTTTTTTATTTCGCGCAGTATATCATTTAGCAAAGAAATTCCCTCTCTGGACTTTAATTATTCAAACTTTTCCTCGAAGTCATTGGATGCTGTAGATGTCCTGATACGTATGTAAACCCCAATCTTCATAGATAGTGGGCTACTTATTGGGAGAGCCTATGTTTTCTTGGCTTTGGGGTTCTAGTCTAGTCTTCCACTTATGAGCGCCTTAAGACGCATTGATCATCCCTCACTCACCCATGCTTAGAGTAAGTGGTCCCGTTGCTAGCCATATCGAATGACTCAGTCATTTTCAAAGGTCTATTCCTCACGTACGGCAAACCGAAAGACGTCAGTTAGGACTGCGGATTTCCACTGTGAAGCCCTTGGTGACCAGCTAAGATTTAGGTTGAAGACCTAACCATTTCTAACTGCTCAGTAATCTCTTGCATATATTTCAGCTTCGAGTCATTCGACCATTCTTTAACAGACAATAGCTTCTAGAAATTGCCTTGTCAGTCAGCCGTAAATACCAATTGCCTAGATCAGCGGTTTCTCTTGTACAAAGCTGAATTATGATTATAATGACTATCAATACTCACTTGCACAACACATAGAACCCCACCTACAACAAGAAAGCAATCATACAGCGATTAAAGAAGTAAAAGCGCTGAAACAATGCATGCATATGTTTCTATTCTGATCCACGCATCCCGCTGCCTCCAGAGAGAGCTCGCATATGCCATCACAACCACACTCACACTCGCCAGCCCTTCTGTCAATGCTCTATCCAGGTTCAGTACTCATGCTAGCCAACTCGCTGCTCCATAACCAAGAACAAACCACCAACACCGTCCCCACCCTGTTGTCACCAGCGTCGTCAACAGGTCATAACCCATGTCCAGAATATTAAACAGTAATACCCAGCTCAACTTCTCCGATGCAACGGAACTACTAACGCCATACGCCCTGCTAAACCCCCTTCCTTCGTTTCCTTTATGTTTTCTTTCTCTCGCTTCGGTTCGTGTCTTATTGCATCCCATATGTCATTTCGAGACGAGGTATACAGGTCATGGCGCATCGATTCTCGGTGGACTCTTGGAGTCCTTGCTCTTGAAAGGACTTGAAGATCTACTTTCATCGGCCCTGTTCCGTAAAAGTTAGCAAATATCCTTATCCCGTAAAATTGCCTCTCTGCCTGCCAGCCTCAATTCTGCCTCTCTTTCCATTTCCATACCTGCGAGAAAAATACCGGAAAGGCCGAAAACGACTCAGAAAGAATGAAATTGGGTGTACTGACGACCGCCTCCTTTCTCCCTCTCTTCTAAACCCCTCAATTGTCTTTAACATTTCCTTCCTTCCTCCATTTGCATCCACCAACTTGCCCCCCATACTCATAGACACCTTCTCTCTCGCATTCGCACTCAACAACCTTTTAAGTAGCAGGTGCCTCATTTGAATACACACGTAAACCCCACAGTCGCTACTATTTTCTTGCTGCGGGCTATCATCCAAATTCATGAACCTTAAATTCCTCCCTAATAGCCTAGCCAACTTATCCGTCGCAAGTCTCGCCTCTTGATAATTTGATGGAGACAAGCTATCATAATGAAATGCCACGCCGTCGATGACTGACACTAGGAGTAAAGACCAGTGAGAACCACCTTCTGCAACGGAGACATTACGTGCGTCGTTTATGGGGAGGAAGATATGTGTTGTGCGGCTAAAATTAGGGAGAGCTTCTTTGAGCGTGAGAGGGTCGGGTGTTTGCATGAGCATAAATGCCATCGAGGGGCGGAGAAGAACGATATGGGAAGACGGAAATTTGCGAAGTTCTTCGCGCTCAAGGTATCTGTCATTATGTCATTAGCCTCCCTCGTTATCAACATGACCGGCCTTATAACCATGGCCATGAGAGGTAGGAAAAAACACACTCTTCCCAAAAAGCAATTGTCTGCGAAAGACGGTAGGTTAGCAAGCTAGCACAGAAAAGAAAGGCACATAGGAGACAGAGAAGGAACTTGAACTCACATTATCAGTGAGCCAGTCATTCTTAAGCGTATCAACATCCTCCTTCGTTACTAAATCCATATCAACCTCGTCTTCTTCCTCTCTTCTCTTCTCCTCTTGCATTGCACTCACATCTAATATCGTAATCTACAACCAAACAAATTAGCTCAGCCTACTCAAGCAAGGTCGCCAAGTGCCTAAGCACCCCCCTCCTCTCCAGACATTAGAAAAATGAACTCACAACTCAAATATGCATCATCGGGCGCCAGCTGTTCACCATAAAAACCCCTCATTAGCCAATTTTCTTGTCCATGACTCTTCATTCTCAATCATATCCACCTTGCCACCGCAACACGGGCTGTAATCTCAACCATCAAATCCACCAGTCTCACAGCACCAGAAAAAAGAGCACTAGCCGCACAGTAAAAACCCGCCATGGACCAAGAGCGAGCAATCGCAGAAGAAGCATCCCTCACTCTCATAGCATACCCTCCTGCCTCGCTCTTTGACCGAGACCAACCCCGAACCAAACCAAGACAAGCAGCCAAAAAGCAAAGAAAGAAATTAGGAAACAAGCACGTACCGAATCGCCAAAATGTTTCGACACCCTCCCCTTAAAAGGATGAAATCCCCCATCCTTACCCATCTTGCTCTCGATCTCTAGCCCTTTGTCCTGTTGCCCGAGGCTCTATGTACGATCTAGCTCTGCCACAGAATCTGCGAGCTCCCGTGTCCCTTATGTACGTTCGCGCGACAGTGTCGTTCACCGCCGATCCTACTGTAAAGCTGACCCCGTGTGTGGTGCTTTATCCCTCGTCCTCGCTGTCAGCCTGGCTGCCCGCCTCGTTGAATCGTGCTTCGGTGGTTACGGCGCTGAATGATTAAGGTCCTACTGAGGGGATTCCAAGATATATCGGAAGAGAGCACGGTGTCTGTAGCCAAAATCGAGCCAAAATGTAGATAGTTGCGGGGAATATAAATTGTCGTCGCTATCGACCCATCTTCGGCGTTGGATGAACCTGGTCCAGAATTTGCCGTGGCGGGGAAGGGGTCGTCCGGAATGCGCTTTGCCCGATTGAGCGTCACAACTCAGCCATAAACCGTTTGTGACAACACATTCATAACAATAGCAAACAGTCACAACGCATCCTTGCACACATTCCCGGCGCCTCAAAAAGGATTCTATGAGTATTATGACTCCTGCTAAGAAGCCAGATTCCGTATAGAGCACATGTATCATCATAACAAACAGCTCTTTCCTATCAACAATCACCCAACTCTGATCTCGGAAATCGAAAGCAATTGCGTTTAAAGATCCCACCAAACCCATGAACAGCAGTATCTCTCCATTGAAGCTCACAGATAAACTTCCATTACTAGTACCCGCTCGTAACTTACTCAATTCCCTTCATCACATCCGCCATAGCCTTCTTAATATTTTCCTGCCTTGTGTGCCACTCCTTCTCGACCCGAGACATTGGGGTTTCCTTCAGCTCGCTGGCTGTGCCTTCGATAAAGTCTCTTGCTTCTGAGTAGATTGATAGCATTTCGCTCTTCTTTTCCTGGAGTTCCTTGGCGATGCGAGATTTTCCAACTTCTCTCTTGCGTACTACATTTTGCACAATCTTACAACTATTCTGCTGATACTGGTTGACGAGAAGCTCCATCCGGTCTTCCTCGTCAGATAAACGAATAATGAACTCCTGTTTCTGTTTTAGAGATATGCTTATAAAAGGTTAAACAACCACTTACATCAGCAATCTGGTGCAGTGCCTGTCGGACGTTGGAATAATGAGGCCGAATGGCCAACTTATAAGCCTCCTCGCTAGCCCCTTTTTCTTTAAGAGGAGATTTTGACGGTTGGCTAGATTGGGATCCATATGAAGTATCACTCATACCAACTGGAGAAAAGGCATCCAGGAGGGGTTGGAAATCGCTTCTTTTCCCTCGGCCTCTGCCTTGTTTTAGTTGAGGAGAATTAGGTGCCTGGCCGAAAGTGACCCCTCGCTGTGGTCGCTGGATGATTCTTTCAGACAATCTGCGACTTGGCTTGAGGCTTTCACTCTGAAAGCGATCTTCAGATTTCTTTTTCAGGCTCTCTACGGAGTGAAGACGCTGTGTAAACTGGCTCGCGCTAAGAGGTTGTTCAGTAAATGGATCATCCAGAGTTTTGTTTTCGGCAATGACCTCTTCGGTCAGCGGATGCTCGTATCGTCCATCGGTAGTCTTATAATGTAGCACATATCGCTCTTCCGTATCATCCGAGTTGGCACCACGCTTTGGCTTGAGACTTAACTCAATTTTCGGACCGAATATTTCGGAATTTGATTCTAGTCGACTATTCGTAGCGTCGTCATCCTGGAAATCAACATCTTCAGTAGCGTCTTCGCTTTCTGGAAGGCCCAATTTAGTCTTAAGCTTGCTTAAATGATCAGTTTTTCTAGCAGGCTTGGAGGCAAGAGGGCTTCCATTTCCATCAACTCGTGAAGACTGAGAGCTCTGTCTAGTCGATGCTCTAAGCCTATCAGGCAAGCAAGCCTTCGGAGGGCTACTTCTTACATTCGACATATCAACAAGAGGGCTGCTATTGCTCATTCCGCCAATTGGACTACTCTCTTGTCGCTTCTTGGGTGGACTCTCAAGCTCTGCGATCTCTGCTTGACGTCTCTTCTTCTTATTATCAACCTCAACTCCAGATAAAAGTGCATTTGAGACTTTGTCAGGTTTTACTCCAGACGAGATACCTTGGTTTCGTGGGCCTTGAGCGCTGAAACTAATCACTTGAGGCTTTCTATCGAGGCTCTTAGTATCTGGAGTCTTCTCTGATACAAGTTCCTTCAGGCTCCTCTTTGCTGAATCTGCATGTGCGGAACGGAGAGGGGCTACGCGAGGTGGGAGTGACGCGTTGGACGCTTGTGTAGATATGTCAGGTGGCAAAAATGCATTCGGGGGGGAACGAGGAGTTTCTGAAAGTGGTAAAGAGCCATCCAGAATTCGCATAGAGTCTGGAGTCTGCTTAGCCATCCTGGCCGCTAGGCGAGGACTTCTACGTGTTGGAGACAAGTTTTGATTCGATTTGTTGCGTCGCTTGGCTTTTGGCATGACCTTGGCTGGTGGGCTGGCTTTCCTTGGTTCGTCATTTTCGCATGGCCGTCTTCTCTTTGGCGACAATGGATTTTCAAGAATAACTTTGCGCTTATTTATATTGTTGAGCCCTTTTTGGGCCTCTTCGGTATGATTAGAAACGGGCTCTTCAGTTTGCATCTTCTCAATATCGACTCTAATCGCACCTTTCTGAGCCTTGTGTGCAATAGGAAGCTCCTGAGAAGGTGTAAGGAAAGGGCTCTCCTGGTGAGATTGAACTTTGATATGGCTTTCCTTGGAAATTTCTTCAGTGGCACAAGTAGCAGGATTCGTCATATCTCGAGCCCTTTGAACGTCGACTGGCTTTTGCATATTCAACTTCACAGAAGCTGCTGCGTTATATTTTAACTCAACATATTCATCACCTGAGCTTTGATTGTCTAGGTCTGATAGGATATCGCTCAGCTTATCTGCCATATCAAAAGCAGATTGCCTCTTCTGCTGCAATCTTTCTTCAGAACTACTCTTCAGTTTGCTGCGGTCTGATTTTACGCTCTGGGAAGCAAGAGGCGTGGGCACTGTAACGTCTTCGGGCCCCTCTGTAAAGTTGGAAAAATAGTCATAGGCAAATCCTGAAGATCGCGATGCCTGGACTTTGGCCTGGAAGGCATTTTGGTCTTTTGCTACAGCCTGTTTGCGCATGGATGTCAATTCTTTTGGTGGGGTGCTAACAGTAGTACTGTTGGTAGCATTATCATCTATGCCTCTGTGATTTCTGGAGCCGGCAGGCGTCTCGAGTTGGCCAAGTTCTTGCTGTAAACTTAATAGTGACTTAACATTCCGCTGAGATCGACGCTTTGTCGCT
The DNA here is from genome assembly GCA_000328965.1 of Ascocoryne sarcoides NRRL 50072. Taxonomy (NCBI): domain Eukaryota; kingdom Fungi; phylum Ascomycota; class Leotiomycetes; order Helotiales; family Gelatinodiscaceae; genus Ascocoryne; species Ascocoryne sarcoides. The sequence continues at coordinate 2,319,915 of KB205946.1, read as the reverse complement.
TGAGAATTATCCTCCATCTTCTTGACGCCAGGGGCGGCCAGTTTCTTGGTCACTGAATTCTTTCCGTTTGCTTTCTGGCGGTTGGATGAGGGTAAAGATTTACCTTTTGCCTTGCTGCGCCTTTTGGTCTTAGTGTCGACCTCATCATCAGTTGAGATTATATTATACACATCCGGTTCCTCTGGCGATTGCGGGGCTGCATATTTTGTCCCCTTGGAAACACTTGGGAGAGGCCGGGGTTGACTTGGCACAATTGGTTGCTTGGCTTTAGACTTTACCATTTGAAGACGCCGAGGAGGGATTATTAACTTCAAAACCTTGGTTCCGCCTTTAGACATTTGGATACCTTGGGTAGACTGTGGTATTGGTGACACCTCGTCAATACTGTTATTGTTGTCAGATGTATCCTTAATCCCTTCTGGACAATCTTTCCCCTCCGAGGCCTCCGTAGAGTTCTCATCGATATCGAAAACAACCTGAGCACTATTGTTGCTTGCCTGTGAAAGTTGCCTTTGGCTTCCTTGATTCTGTAGTTTGCTGGAGTTTAAAATACTGAGATTGCTATCTTCATCAGCACCAAGGGTTTTGCATCGACGTTTCAATGTTTCCTTGAAGTTTGAATGTTAGTTTAGAGACTCGAAACGCTTACCGAACCAAGAAAGAAATCCACAAATAGCGGGAGGTCAACACGATCAAGGAATTTTGAGAAGGGATCGCAAAAGGTGCTCACTTCCAATACGTCAATATCACTCTCGGATCCGAATATTGTAATCTGCGTCAATGGCACGAGCTTCGCATTAAGAAAGCAGTTCCCTTGCTCAAGCAAAAGATAACACTCTGTGCGGCCTTGCGAGTGTTCGTTCCGCATTATCTTTAACCCCTTAATGACAGACAAGGGAATATACAATATTTCATCGAGGAATCCTTCATGGGAAGGCGTCCAAAGGGAAATTTGTTGCCCGTCAATGAAGATGTAGATCTTGTGATGTGAGACACCAAAATTACGTGCTGGTGTCAACTTAAGGACATTTGCCCAATGAAAATCGCCGTTCCTTTTCTGTCAGCTTTACATCCATCTTCCACGATTGATTCGCTATTGACAATAATATCAATGTAAAGGAAGAAAAAGCTCAAAGAGGGAGATTGAAGCTATGGTACTTACGAGTACAGATCCCTGACAACGTCCGGGTTCTCGTCATATACATCATCAATATATGCTTGGAAACGACGACCCCACCCTGTCTCACCGGGGTCTGCAATTGGGAATTTGGTGTAGATCCTAGAAGGATAATGTTCTGGGAATAATCTCTCCAATTGCATGCCATTCCGAACAATGGTGCTAATTAGTTGGCCGGACATTGTTCTGAGAATCTCGTCTTGTTCTTCGATGACCTGGCGCCCAACACCTCTTCTACTCTGCCACTTAGTAACCTGATAATCATTGTGCTAAATTTCGAGATTACTTACCTCAAGTCTTCAATCATCTCGAACCCGGCTCTTTGAATATTTCGCTCGCTATTATGAATTAACTGAAGACACAAGATGCCAACCTGGAAAATGTTAGCACGGTGTTACTTTCAAGATGGATATGGTTAATGATGCCATTCTACGCATGCCAAACGGCTTTGCTGCGTCCACAAAATATTCCCACAATTTCAGTAAACAAACCTTGCCAATTGCATCCTTTCTTTGTTGCAACTCTTCAGCGTCTTTGTTTGCATCATCTCGATTTAGTGATACCTAATCTTTTTAGCGAGTCAATTAATAAGGAGAAATAACTTACTGCCAAAAGGTAAAGTCCACGTTCTCCTTCATGGGAATTAGGAGCTTGCAAAAGAGCCTCAACGACAGTGCAGAAGATGTCGTCGTCGATGCGACTGCAGATGTCGAGCCCGTCATTCTCTAGTTCGCGAACTAACTGCGAAACAGACCTCAGGTCTAGCTTTTGTAGATTTTCTCCCTTTTCGCGCAGCACCTCATTGATCGACTCGAAGAAATCCGGTGCACTAGATGCGAAGTCAGAAAAGCCTCCACACCGTATTCTTTACTTACTTGATTGTGCCCGCCACCTTTTTCTGCGAACTCAGATAGTCACAGAGCCTCTTGAAATTGACATTCAACGCCTTGCTCCGCGAGCCCCTAAGCTTTGGAGGCATGATGTGGATTGCCAGAGTAGCTACTCAACTGTGTACGTTTGGACCATGCCCTCGATACGATTTGTAGTGGAAGCTTCGTTGTGATAGTTGTCGCGGATGAGAGTAATCGTTGTCTCGTCCCAGCCTCGCGGCGCAACCTGTGGAGAAATCGAATTGAATCCCGAAAACTATTAGCAGTGGGCTTAAACACCTATCCTTATAGCAACCATTCGTTAGTATCGTATGACGTCGATCGAATCTCAAGATACAGCGCCTCAAAAAAACCAAGAAGGCGACGAGGGTTGGAAAGTTCAAGATGAGCGAGATGGCGAGGAAATCTCGAGGTGAAGCAGAGGTTAATGACGGTCTTAACACAAAGATTATCTGCTTTCCGCCACGTTAGTTGTGATATTGAAAAGTTGGTACTGATGAGGTCAAAAACAATGTAGAGGATGAGATGCGGAAGTTGATGGCTGAAATGGTCACATGACGAGGAATCGAGGTTCACACTAGATAGGAAGGCACGCTTCAGGCGCCACCACCCGCTTGCCTGTTGCCTAACAACACCGCTCGATTTTTGATGGTACTTTTATATGCATGTGAGAGTGAATATATAGGCCTTTGATACTTCTTATTCTTTACTCTTTTGCATTTTGAAGATGTATACACATCTAGCTTAGATACACGTGCTTCGAGATGGTAAGTGTAACGATCCTCTTTCGAACACTTCGTTGTTTTTGGTAAGAAAAAAACCCATTAACCTATATCCTGATACATTTTCAATGACACGAAGCACCGAACGATGTCTTTCATAAGCCAAGACATCTCTGCTTTATCGGCTCTGTTCTGCTCCAGCACCTTTCCTAACCATTGTCAGCTTGCCTTTTCCAGAACATCAGAAAAGGGAAGAAAGACTCGCCTAGTTCCCAGACCATTTTATAGACTGGGCTTCTTTCATATTTGAGATCCCTCTCTACAAAGCTATTATCCTCCACCGAGCAAGTCGTGAAGCACCATCAAACATCTCTTACTTTAACCAGATAATATTAATTTTCTTATCACTTGTTTCTGTCTCTGAAAGCAATACCGTATCTGCTTCTCCGCTTTGACACTTGGCTAGAATTTATCAGCGAGGGTCAACTCCTATGATACAAATTATGAGCAATCTAGGCGACACTTAAGTTTGATTTGCCCATATCAATTGTTTTCTGTTTTCATACCCTTTCCTTGAGAGCTAAAACGATTTAGGCTTGTTGTATATTAAACTCCCTTCAGTGAAGTCACAAGAGGTGGAGAGTAAGCGAAATTCCAAAAACCGCACCATACCGCTTTTGGCAGGATCCGAATTCTGCGCCTCTTTGCTGCCATATCTCCTGATAATCAACCTCACTAAAACGAACATCAGCACTCTAGCCAGCTCATCAAGGTACAAATTCAGTTCTACTGTGAGACAGAGTTATTCTCTTATATCTAAAGCCACAACTCTATAATCTATTCAAATCTCTTGCTAGGCTGCAGCTAGATCGTGAAGCCACGACCAAGTATCCACAGCTTTCCGCCATAAGACGTCGTCCGAACATTGACTGCCGGCGGGGAACCCTACCTATCACGCCCACGCGGCTGCTGAGGCTTGTTTGTTTCATGTTTTTCCCGTCCTCTGTTTCAAGTTTCGACTCCCTTTTCAACACCTCAGCAATCATGTTGTTTTCGAGAAACGATCCAATTAGACGCCTTCAATCGCCTCAGTGTTAAAAATCACCTCACAACTACACGCTACAATATTGCGATAGCGATTTGCAAAGTTTTCATAACCAAGCCGCAACCTTAACCTCTCATACCTCACATCTCTTCCAAAATCTCAAAACTTCAAACGTTGTCATTCCATTTCGAAGACGCTCGCGTCTAGATTCCATATGTGCAATCCTTCTATACAAATGCTACCCATACATACACGTTCCATGTAACGCCTCCCTTTGAACAATACTCCATCAGAGAAGAAAGTCTCCTTACTCATGTTTCCAAACCGATCCTTTCTCGTTTGTTCCATCTCATATGCCCGTTCTACTTCTCAATCCAAAAGCTTTCTACTCGCACTGAGACCACCATGCACCACTAGCAACACAATTATACGGGCTCGCACAGACAGTTGAGCCAGTATATCCTTCGCCTCCACATTGTCCCCATTGTGCAACGCCAGTTCCCGACGCACTCGTCCCAGACGGACTCGCTGACGTCCTTGTTAATGTCATCAAGGTAGTGACAATCGGAGTTTTGCTTGGAATAGCGGCAGTGGTCGCAGCAGTCGCTCCAATGCTGCTGGTAGTGGCTATTGCAGTCCTGCTTTGAACAACGTTACTGCTCGCAGCAGACGTTTCAGCACTACTGGTAGCGGTCATCACTGTATTGCTTTGAATAAAGGCACCACCTGTAGCAGCCGATCCGGTACTGCTGATAGGGGTAATTGCAGTTTTGCTTGCGACAACGGCACTGCTGGTCACAGTTGATCCAGAAGTGCCACCCAAGTCACTATACACCGCATCCAAAAACCCAGTATTCTGCCATAGCTGACTCATATCCCACATCATCACGCCCCCGAAACTGCTGTAGCTCTTGATGTAAGTAATGATATTCGCAAGAGTAGTTCCGCTCTCGTAACCGGAGCCAGCCGCACCCGACGAAGCAGGAATACCAAGCAAGATCTTGACGTCTGGGTTCGCGCTGACGTTCTTGGCCCACGTATCCCATGTCTCGAAGTTGAAGGTCGATTGCGTACTGGAGCCCGCCACGAACGATGGCAACCCACAGTTGTTGTTGTAGAACTGGATTTGAATCCAATCGAAATGCGTACTTCCATCCAACATATCTTTATCCGCAGCATCAGGGTAAACGCACTGCGGTGCCGCGCTCAGATAAAAGCTCTTCCCGGCACTACTCTCCGACGCAGTCATTAGGGTCCTCAACTCGTTGGCGAAGGGCGCCATGTTGGTGACTGTGCTCTCGAAATCGAAATCGAAACCGTCGATCACCGCGGTCCCGAAGGGACGTGGGGTCGAGGAGTTGGAGGTCGCCGGACCAAATATACTCCAGATGTTTTGGGCCGCTGAGGTTGCGAGGTCTGACGTCGAGAAACCACCTTCGGTGTAGGTTGCGCCGCCGATGGAGAGGAGGATGGTCTTGCCGTATTTAGACTGGCATTCAGTGATGTCGGCTTCTATCTCGGGACATGAAAATAAATCTGATCCTGAAATGAGGGTACAGTTGTTGCCTTGGTTGGCGAAGTTGAGAGCAGGGGATTTGATCGTGGTCAAGAAGGCCAGGTCTATGATATTGAATTCGGTATCTATTTTGAGGTTTTGTTAGTATGCTTTATTCTTTTCTCATTTCCCCACATCATATTTTGAGGTTGGATTCAAAGGAAGAGGGGACGAACTTGAACAGTAGTAGGAGAGTCTCTGTTGAGCAGTTGAGCCAGCCGAATTCACAGAGTTTTGGCCCCAGTAGACAGCAATATTGTTGGCTTCGCTGGAACTGAATCCAGCCGAGGCGGTGGCAACTAGGCCGCCCACAGCAGCAGCCAAGGAAGTTTTTGAAAACATCTTTTCGCTTGCTAAGAAAATCGGTTATTTCTTGTTGTTAGATTTCTGTTTTGTACAATGAAGAGACCAGCTCTTGAAAGATCGGTGTATTGATCAAAGTAGTTAGCTTAATTGCTGTCTGCAAAAGAATGTATAGAAGAGAAAGATCAAGATGATTTCAAAATCAAAAAGAGCGTGGGAGGTTGCTAAAGAACTGCTAGTAAGTAGATAACTAGTCAGAGATCAGAAACATAAATCATTCGAGGGTCACGAAGAACATAAGTACTACAAAAACGAGAGGGTGGGAAGCAGGCGCCGAAGTCACTATCACACCATAGAAAACACATGTTAAGCGTTGGTGAGAGAAAAAAGCCAAATCCTTCGAGCGACATGGAAGCATTGAACCTTGTGGAGGTGACTTGGAGGAGGCAACACATGATTTTGCGTTTGAGAAACGGATGTGCTTGAGCCCTCCTTCCATGTCCTAAGGAAGCAACGAGAAATGAGGCTCGGGCTAGAGTTGACATGGGAGGATGTGTATGGTGTCGAGCAATAACGCATGATTCGTTCCCTCGCACTCCAGTCGGAGATTGATGTGAGGAAGCAGGTACCATCTGTCAGGTGTAAACGGTATCATGACAGGGATATTCTTTCTGAAAGAGAGGTTCTACCGGCCTACGCTCAACATGTGACATTGTGCGGAGTGAAAGAAATCAGCTGACTCCATCAACTTCTCTACCGGTATTTCTATTCCTCACCGCAATAGGCGAGCAAACTATCTGGAACATAACCAGAAAATTGACGAGCACGCATAACATTGATGTTTACGAAGTACACAATACAGTAGGGATTCGGGAAGGATAGATCCATTGGCTTTAAATGTGCAACAGTAGTGCGGGGCAGAGATCCCTGCCTCAGATCCATCTCGCTCGGCTTACGTAGGGAGATCTGCGTTTCTACATTGAAAGCTAGAGTGGGAAGTGCGTGGATTGACGTAAAGGAAAGGGGATGCTAGTACATATACTACGGAGGTAATGCACGTTTCGGGATCCTTATTGTTGAGGCGTCAGTGTTTGAAGCTTTTCATCCACGTGACTATTGTTGGGGTTATTTTGGGAAATAGAACGAGATGCCTGTTAGCAACAAGCTCAGCTGCTATCAAAGCCGTATAGTATTTGCCCTCATATAGTGGTTTTGTATCTTTAGCAAATGCCTATACTATCTTTGGGAAAGACAATATTGTGGGCACGTGACAACTCCTTACACTCTCTCTTTTGTTCTTTCCACACACTACCTTAGAACTCTAGAATAGGAATCCAAATTAAGGCATTTCTAGACCTTCTGACCCCTAAGTTTTAAGCCTGCCGATGCGTCACTTTAATTTCGGCATTATCAACTCTCAAGGCTCACAGATATAAACCTAACTTCTGAGAATTAAGACACTTATCATTCGGCACTAAACAGCACCAAGGATTTCCTATTTGCTCTTGCACCTTCAGCATTAATTACTAGGCATTATCAAATAAGATTAACAAGTCCAACCGCCGTCATCCCCACCGTATTCCTCACCCCTTATACCGTTAAGCTTCCACTAACCTTCAAATCCCTCGAACTAGATCCAACCTGCACCACAAACTCGCCGCTAGGCACAATCCATGTTTGGCTCACGATATCCCAGTAACTCAGATCTCGTCTCATCAAGTTGAAGCTCACAGTTTGCCCTGCTCCAGCATCCAGCACCACCTTGTCAAATCCTCTCAGTTGCCTCACGGGCGTACCCTCGGGAGCAGAGCCTGGGAATTCAACATAGAGTTGCGGAACCTCCGCTCCTGCCACTGTTCCTGTATTCTCCACATCTACCGTCACAGTGTATAGAGTCTTCCACAGAGCTGGGTCACCACCGGGGGCGATGGTGCTTGTAGCCTCACAGCTGGTCTCGGTATCGTTGTACTTAGTAATAACCAGATTCGACAACTCAAAAGTTGTATAGCTCAACCCAAACCCGAATGGATACAGCACCGATATATTATGAGCATCAAAATATCGATAATCAATCTCAAGCTTCTCGTCGAAGTAAGATTGCCAAGCATATGGATCCGTAGAATTAACAGCCGTGATGGGCGGCGCATTGTAATCCGCATCACTAAGTGCAATGGTGTAGGGGAGCTTGGCAGAAGGGTTGATATCTCCATAGAGCACATCCACGACTGAGTTCCCGGATTCTTGGCCTGGGTAATGCGCTGCGAGGATGGCGGTGACGTTGGTGTGGTTGGCCCATGGGAGATTGTTGATACCAGCCGAATGCGTAATCACAATTGTGTTATTGCAATAACTGGCAACACTCTCCACAACCGCATCGCCGTCGTAATCAACGTTGAGTGAGTCACGATCAGCTCCCTCTGTTGCCCATGATTTGAGGAACACGAGACACACTTTGGGAGGGGTGGGATTAGCGAGAGTTGAAATATCAGTGGTGGAAATAAGTGTGTTGTTTAGCCAGTATTGAACTAAAGCTCCGTCTTGCGCGGCCCGGGTCTTGATAGCTTCGAGTGGAGAGACGAGATACGTCAGACGTCCTGTGCCGGATCCACCGCCGACGACAAGGTTACCGAATTCAAATGGATTCTGATTGTAGTAACCTTCTGCATCGTCGCCTGCATCGTTTCCGAAAACACCGATCGTTTTGGGCGACTTGAGAGGAAGGGCGTTATTTGTGTTTTTAAGTAGGACGATAGATGCAGCGCCGAGCTTTCTGATGAGTTCCTTGTGATTGCTACGAACATCAACGTCTCTGGTTCCCGTCAAAATTTCCGAGAAAGTGTTGTTCGGCAGCCAAGTAGATATAGGGGAGAATGTGTTCAAGTCTGCAGAAGCGGGGTCAACTCCAGGGAAATATTTGCTATCCTGGCCGAGAAGGTAGTATGGTGTCATGATACGGAGCACCATATCGTCCAGTCGTGATTCTTCCAAGGTGTTATTGGTGACGGCGAGTGTGAGATTTCCACCAAAGTACGAAAGCGGCTGATAGAACATTCCATATTCGCCGAGTCCACCAGGCATATCCATATCCAACCCTCCTTCAACAGAGGATAACCCAGAGTGAGTTCCACCCCAATCAGATTGGACATAGCCTTGAAATCCTAATTCTTCCTTCAATAACCCGTTCAGAGATTTAGAGTTCTCGCAAGCATAAGATCCGTTTATGCGATTGTAACTGCACATAACAGATGAAACGCCGGCTTTGACAGCATTTGCGAACGGCCACATGTACAATTCATGCATGGTCCTGTCATCGAGGTTAGAGGAAACAGATTCTTGAAGCAGGTTTCCGTCTGCATCGTAACTTGGGTTACGTTGTGTCTCTTGCTCATATGCGACAAAGTGCTTTGCGCAAGATTGCACGCCGCTGCTCTGCATGCCCGTGATGGTTTCCTCCATGGCGACACCGGTCAGGTATGGGTCAGGAGAGAAGCCTTCCCAATTTCTGCCAGCGTAGGCCGATCGGCCCAGAGGACCGGCCACTGGTCTAAGAGATATTTAGCAAACGAGGACGAGAATATGAATCAAGATATCTTACCCAAGAGCAATGTGAGCTCCCTTTCCCTTGAATTCAGCGCCCATCATGACTCCACGTTGATACATCAAGTCTCGATCAAATGATGCGGCCGTAGAAACACCAGCTGGAAATACACTTGCATAGTCTGCAAGTCGGATTGCCAATGGACCATCCTGAAGACAGAGTCCAGTGAAATTGAGGCGAGGAATTGCGATGATGTTACCAGTACATGGTCCAGGGACGCCGGTGACCATCCATGACTTTTCTTCTAAAGTCAATTGAGCGAGAAATGCCTTGGCTTTAACCAATGCAGCATCCCAACCACCAGAACCGGTGATATTAGCTTCGCGAAGTCAGTAATAGGACTTTAGAATTTCTGAGCAGCTAAAGAGACATACGCGATGGGAGCACAGGTGGAGAGTTTCCATATGGGCCAAGGATCGTGGTGTTGGCTGCCTGTGTAATAGCCAGGGTAGGAGCCAGCAATGCAACAAAGGGTAGAAGGTGAGTAAGCATCTTGTAGAATTGATCTTCTCCCGAATCTGAGACTGATGGTTCTCCAATTGAAAGCCCTCTTCTTGCTCTTTATACCTTGACAAAAAGACTCAAGTGACCTTATTTCTGTCATAACCTGACTCCAGCCATCGGAAGACCTTCCATGCCGTTTATCCCATCGTTGGCAGTCTTTCCCCGCCAGGATATCAGGAATCACCATGATCAGGAGGTGCTTGAGATGGTAGTATTGTCTACTAGTATCCGAGATCCGAAGTTCACCCGCTCTAGATGGACGGAATTGCAGAAATTGGTGAATTGTCCCAAGAAAACATCAGATGTGGAGAAAGCAGAATGGGGAATGGGGTATTTGGATGCTGGGGATTGGGTTTTGGGGATCCACGTGAAGTCAATAGGGCCGAACTCCATACCCCGCCCTACGGGATCCTTTCTTAGCGGGGGCCTCTCCCCGAACCCCTCACGTTGATGCCAGGCCTCAGTCTCCCCTCCGAAGTTTCCCCTTAACTCCCCAGGGAATCTTCGGTATATCTTCAGGGCGGTGGGTAAATGATCGAACTAGGATCTGCCGAACCACCATCTCCTGGACCGTGCCATGGCACGTTCAAGGCCAAGGTTTTTCATGAACTGGGGATTATATGGGGATCATGACTCGGGCTAGGCCAACTTTATCAGATGTAGAAGGACCGAATCTTTGGGTCTTGCAAAGTGGAAATATCCATTATGACGAAGATCAACACAGAGGATAAAATTAAATGATTTCAACGCAATCAAACCCATGTCCGGGGTCACCAAAAAAGAAAGAAATCGCACGCAAAAGACTTGCGAAAATCATATCATAATGCCACAGACAAGAGAGTCTTCATCCGGATGTCCTTAGAATACTCGCAAAAGAGAAATGGGAATATAGCGGGAACCCGAACACTAGTTCTTTCAGAGCCCTTCTCCGCATGTCGGTGGACGGGGGTCGCGGTACATTGCTGCTGGACCCACAGGCGTCATTTTCCGAGCTACCTTCAGAGCACACCGTTCTCTGCCTCATGGAGAGAGTCCCACAAGTAGTTTGGCTTCGACCGAGAGGCGCGCCGCATGGCGTTTGAATGACGACGTGCAATCTTGGCGATGTTGACGGGAAGATAATGAGTATATGGGAAATGGAAGAAGTTTTGGAGTTCTACAGCAATAGAAAAGAAGGCTGACTAAGCTGCGCCCCTCTTTACTTCTTTACTGCGAACCCCAACTATTTGTTGGGTGAAAAATACCAAACATTACAACCTGTTCAAAGCGCCTAGAAAGCTCGAAAGAAGTAATAAGAACTGTTCTATAGCCAGCCGGGGAAAATACTCCACTTTCTTTACTCGTGATTTTAACAAGTTGTGATTTAGAAAATTGTGGGAAAGGAACAAGATATCTCCTCACATCGGCATGTCGACAGAAGTATTTTCCATTCGAGCTGAGCCGCGAGTCCCACTAGTAATTGGAAAAAATCACACATCAGCCGTATAAGGGAGCTTACCAAAAGACGGATAAGCGGATGTCATTTTTAATCATCATATGCACTATATCTCTCTGCTCATTGCTATACCTTCCTATCTCCTATGCTTCCACTGTCTTCTACTCCCATGATATCTCAACTTGGTCGTCTTTCTAGACCATCGCAAACATTCTGCTTGAATTTAAGCATAATTGCGCTTTGAATCCCTCACCTAGGTTTCAAACAGGCGATTGTGGAGGATGGTATAACTTTATGATTTCATAAGCGTCTTAATATAACAGTAGAACTCGGCATCTCGTATGTCTGTGGCTTAAATCATTATCTATTTATAAAAGCCATTACATCTAGAGAGACGATAGAGCATCTGTTGTAACAGGCAACCGGGACCCCTTGATCGCTTAATGACTAATCACTTACAAAGCAAGGGACCTCGTCTAAGCGCATGTCCCTATATTTAAACAGGCCGTATTGGTTCTTCACTTGCTGCCTTATTAGAGTTAGATCGATTAGAAGATACACACATTTACAAAATTTGCTCCTCGTAATCTATAGCCACTTTTATACAATCTCGCTCACTGCCATAGAGAGATTAAGACTATACATCTTTTCATCATAATCTATAATTTAAAAACGGTTGTTATACTTGAAAAGCTTGCTTATTTCTATTATGCATACCTGTTAATTTATTTCAGAGTGCGATGCTGTCTCTATATCAAGACATACCTAACCGCCAGCACGGTATAAGTTTTATCCACTTGGTGTTCTGTAACCCACCGTATGAGCCGGATTTAGCGGAAGTTTTACTGCCCGTCTCGGTTTTAGGAGGATACCTGATATACATAAATACAGTAAATCTACCCCGTAAAATAAAGGCCTCTCTGCACGAGCGACAGTAAACATGGCGCAACATAATCAGCCGAGCAGCTACGCGCAGGGCCACTCTAGCCACACCATCGCAACTCAACAGTTGCGCACCGTCGAGTCGAACGCTACCTTTCTCCTGCCACACATCAAGAAGACAGACTATATTCTCGATGTCGGCTGCGGGCCGGGCACAATCACCACGGGCTTTATCAAGTATGCCAGTGAAGGTTCGATTGTTGGCATTGATATCTCGGCAGAGGTCTTGCAAAAGGCGAAGGCCTTAGCAACCGAGGCGAACATCCCGACTCAGGGGCCAGGCTCCGTCGTCTTCGAGGAAGGCAATGTCCTCGAAGGGCTCTCATATCCCGACAATACCTTCAATGTTGTCTACTCCTCCCAGGTCTTTGGTCACTTTCCACCGCCGGACCTTCCACTTAAGGCGTTGGCTGAGATACGACGAGTGCTAAAGCCGGGAGGTATCCTCGCCACGCGTGACGGGGCCAACCAACACTTTTACCCTTAGAGCCTGGACCTTGACCGACTGTGGGGGCAAAATCAAAATCGAGCATTCCACAAAGGGAAACCCAATGCAGACTCTACGGGGACGAGAATGCCAGCGCTATTTCGCAAAGCTGGCTTCGACGCTGATGGTGGCAAGGTCCGAATCGGTGCCGGGACTATAGTGTTTTCAGATCCCGAATCCCGAAAGTGGTTGGCCCGACGCGGGGCCGGCCAGCTGCAACAAGGAGATCCCGTCCGCCAGAGTTGGTTGGATGCCGGCATCACAGAGGATGAGATTCAGCAGACGTTGATTGCGATAGAGAAGTGGGCCGAGACGGAGGATGCCTGGTACGCGGCGCTTCAGTGTGAGATGCTGGCATGAAAATGAATGATCAGACGTGCTTCTGGGAGCGACTGAAAAGGGAGAAGGGAAAGAACGAAGTCACTCACTTAACTACTAGTTTCTGCTATAACTTGAGAGAAGTAGCGATAGATATCGTACAATACCACCACACAAATGTTGAAAATAAATAAGCTTTCAGCTCAATCTCCGGCTCAAGCACATGAAATTAATATTTTCTTAACAGGCTAAATAGGCCCCTTGATCTCTACTCTCCATAAGAAAATAGGAGTTTCTAGAGTACTAATATTATAATGTGTAACAATTTACAGATATAATTGAACATAACAAAATGTCTGTGTAGTAAAGAAATAATTACAACTAAGAAAGACGACGGTAAAGCAAGCAGACTTGAATTTAGAAGAGGGCAAAAGGTGAAAGGAAGTCGAGAATAGGGAAACATAAGGTACAAATCCTTGGCAAAGCACACAGGAGGGCGTAGAACATACTGAAATATAGTGCACAGGGAGTATTAATTGTGTGAATAACAAAGCTAACATTCTTATAGTATAATAGAGTATTTGGTCTGAAAGCAATGAAGAAAACAAACTAACGACGAGCACAATGAACTATTGGAGTAAAGAAGACACCAGAAAGAGAGAGTGCTTTTGATATGTCCGTTCACAGTTAGTTCGAGCTCTGCCGACCAATTTCACACTAGCTTCTGCCCCCACATTACCCCGCATCGGAAACTGCCACACGTGACAACGCTCGGCGAATCTATAGGAATGTAACCATCCAGAAAGAATCCATGCATCTATAGACAGCTTTTCCAAAGATTGTGTTCCCTAGTGGAATCTGCTGCAGCCAAATGCCCATGTCAGAAACGTTGAAGACAATCGAGAGAGAGAATATGGTTCTTGTAAGAGCTAGAGTGACTTACAGTATAGACTATCCCTCATTTATTCTTTTTCGTAGTTTTTCAATATCATCAGACATAGTTTTACAACAACCACCGACAAAGACCGCTCTCCAAAATCCTCTATAGCGTGCTCGATTCACAATTCCAAATATCTGTTCATCCCATGGAATCTGCCATAGTCAGCTATTAAGTAACAAGAGCGGGCCGGGGAAATCTTACCGAGATCTTGGTCTCTTCTTCGACTTTTTCCCATTGTTTTGTGGTCGTATTGTAAACCTCTCCTCTGGTACCATCTGGATATACAACTAAGGCGGGCCACTCGTGCACTTTTCCGCTTCTAATTAACCTTCCAACTTGGGCTTCGAAGCTTTTGATTAACCCCTCTATCTTCCCTATTCCTGTGCAATTCATGCCTATCGCCATTGGCTGTGCACGTCCACTCTTTTCCACCAGCATCGCTTCCACAAGCTCCCCAAGCTCACTCCCATCCGGCAATCTTTCGCCCTCCACAGGGAACACGCAACTGATCCAGAAGTCCTTCTTCGCCTCCAAGCCCCCCATAACTTCCCGAGCAGCCAATACCTCCTCTAGGCGCGGCAATGTCTCAAAAGCAATTATATCAACGTTCTCCCAACATTCCATCCTTTCTTCTTGTTCTTGGCCTACCCCATGACCCGGAACAAAAGCCCCAAGGCGTTTGGTATGCCATGCCCTCAAACCCTCCACGCTCATCTTCTGCTCATCATAATTTCCACTATATTCCTGACTGGGCATCATTGTGGCTCCATATGCGCCTAAACTCAATGCCACCTTGCCTTTGCCCTCCCCCCTCCCATCATCCAAAGCGGTCCTCGCCATCCGCACCGCGTTCCGCATGTACTTCTCTGCCTCCTTCTCTTGCACACCACTTGCTCCAAACCCTTCATAGCTGGCCTGATATGTCGCAGTAATGATAACGTCTGCCCCTGCTTTTGCGAAATCGGTCTGCGTGTAGAGGAGCGTGAATTCGTCGTCGATGAGGAGCTGTGAGGACCATAGAGGGGTTTTTTCGTCGAATTTGATTTTATATCGGTCTGCGAGAGTAGTGCCTAAGCCGCCATCCAGGAGGACGAGTGGTGGGAGGGGTTTGTTAGCCATGTTTTGGGATAATGGTGGCCGGGAGGTAGGTGGTGAGGTTGAATGATAGCGGGTCGCAACAAGGTTTCAGTGGAGTATTTTTCTGGCATAGCGGGACTGGTGTGGCGAGGTTGAAGTTTGTGCCTAGTGGAGTCTGATGTATATTCTAAGTTGTTCTATTTTGAATAGTATTTAACAGATATTCAGCTCCCGTGTTGGGTATGTGCAATTACAAAATCAGGAAGCTGATATTGGGTGGTTTGGATGGCGCTGACTAAGCGGTGATTGTCTTGTGGTGCTTCACCCGAGTCGACAAGTTTCAAAGCCTTAGAATAACACTTCATGATAACCTCATCATCAACCTGCCAAAACCCTTTCTATTAATAGCTTTACTCTTAGATTCTTTATGCAATCCCGTCGCAGTGCCATTTTGAGAGTATTAATAACCTGCCGTAGCCTTTACCCCCGAAACTACTAATCCCGTTATCACTTAGACCGATTTTGAAACAAGAAACCAACATCTATCTGCCTGGAGGCTACAAGATTCTTCGAAGTCGAAGAAGGCACTATTTCACTCGTTGCATCGACCTTAACTACCTTACCAAGCTTACCTAAACTCCATCGGCCACTTGTTCGGACCATGCCCATGCCACCCGCAGCCAAGGAGACTGCAGCTGGGTCGACAGATGAAGCGACCAGAGTAGGCACTTCTTTAACCGCGAAGCGATTTCGGGAAGATGATCTGGGCATGGCTTCTAGTTCTAGCAGCCAAGTGGGAGGTAAGAAGAAGAGAAGGAATTGTGGGGATGGAATCGCGATAGAACCACAAAGCAAACTTGAGCAAAAAGTGAGTTCAAGAGACACCATAAGTGACGAAGTGGAGATAGTTGGGGATGATATAGAGGAGAACAACGAGAAGTCCGATTCTGGAGAAGGAAAAAGTGACGATTTTGAGTCCTCAGGACTAGGGTAGCGCGACATCATAGAGCTTGACAGACGGATATTAAAGAGCAACTATCGTCGGGATCGTCTATCTTGGTTTTATAAATAACATCTAACTAGAGAAGTTATTGCCGAGCCAATTTTTGCATTCCACAGCTAGTACGTGGTCGTCCAAATATTGAGTGTGATTACCGCTTCAATTTAATGGATTGCACTAGTCAACGTCGAGGTGATCTAGCTTAGTATTCTCGTGAGTACAGACCTCCCCGAAGTTATGTTTCAGGCCTAATTTGATCTTAGAGCCCAACCGTTTCTTCCATATCTCTTTGACCTCCGTGAAATTCTTGATCAAGGGTGGATGAAAATGGAAGGAGGAATATCCTTGGTTGGTCTTTTCAGAAATACCATCAGGGAGGGGAGATTTCCCACGATAATAAAGGAATGGTTTGAGAATAAAGGTTCCGTTTTCACAATCGACGAGTACGAGGCATACGAAAAAGCATGTGAGACTCGGGAAGGGGAATGTAATAGCCGATGGATCACGCATTGCATCAAAAATGGCGAGGATGAAAAGCATGAAGAGCAACGTAGCTGTGCTTGGGAAATACCAGATATTAACAGATCGGATTACTTCCCAGAAGAACGCACGCCTCGTTAACTAAGTCAAGTTATTGCATCTTTAGCCAACGTTTCGCAAATCGACCGGCTAGACGAAGAACTTCTGACCGGCCTTAAAGATATGGATGTCAAATACGGAGCAAAACTTCTGAAACTTCTGGCAAAAGCTTTCAAAGAGAATAGAGAGCAGAAGATCAGTTTGCATAGCCCTGGCTCAAAAGCGTCTAGTGTCGACCCAACTATGACGGTAGAGGCCGTAGCTGCTCCTCTAGAATGATGCAATACAATTTTGGCATGTCGTGAAGAATCGAGAATATGAGAACATGGAATTAGTAGGTGTAGTTAAGCTCCGCCTTTCTTTTTCTGGGTGTTAGGTGTAGTTACGTGGTGTGTTGAAAACGAAATATCTTAAAACAGCATTGGAGCTCCTGTTGTTATAGCTTAGTTCAGTAAGCCAATCCAAATCTACCAATCTATAGGAACTCAGACTTGCTTGATAGAGATTCAAGTATTGTAGCAGAAATATATATGAGTAGCTGATTAGACTACTAATTCTAGCGAGACTTCAATAGTGCTAGAACAATTTCCACAGAATTCCCAAGAGTCTCTAATTTTTGGGGTTCTGTTTATACTTTGCGTATGCTTTTAACAATTTATATTACTTCCCTTCTCTACCACATGACTCCAAAACAACCTCAGCATCAAAAGTCCTCCTCACCTTTACCTCACAACGAAGGAATGGCTCCCTCCACTCACCTTAAGCATAACATCATCCCCCACCAGAGTCATCTTTGCACCACCCCCTAGGGCCCTTCCATCAACAAAAATACTAGGAAACTTTCCAGCCTCTAAGCACGGCAGCACAATCTCCCCCGCCGTCCCTACCGGCGTCTCAATACTTAGCACATACCCTCCCCTCTGAACTTTCCAACCAGCCCAATATTTCCCCAAATTAGTCACAAACCCTCCTTCCACCCGTGTCAGATCCCCAAACTGCGGTGCTAATTTCCAAGCCGCTCCCGCCGGACTCGTCACGCTCAACCCCAACACGAACTCCGTCAACGCACTGGTGGGCCCTGAGCTCCAACCATGTGAATGGCTCACGTAACTCGCATCATAAGAATAGCCCCTGCTTGACCTATACCCAAACGTGCCGTTCTGGAGGTATCCTTCGATGACCGTAGATTGCGTCCCATTAGGATTATTCAAGTACCAACCCCAGCACCTTCGTATCAGGTCCAGCGCTCGAGCCGTTTGGCCGATCGAGAAATGCGCTTGGATCTCGAAGGATGAGATAAAGGGAGAGATGTTTTCGGGAAGTTCTGGAGCCACGGCTCCAATTGGCGTCCAGTTTTTGAGCAGGTTTGCAGATATAGTCTCGGCTTTTGAAGGGCTATTGATGACGTTGAAGAGAACGGCCATGCTGTTTGCATCTTGTGGATATAGAGTCGTTGCCGTAGCGTTGTCTTTAAATGCACCGTAGCGCGGATCCCAACAATAGGCGTTTATTGCTGTTTTGAGAGACGAGGCGTAAGCAAGCCATGTAGAGGTTAGGTTTGTGGAGTCGCCCACCCAGGTTGCTAAATCGGCACCCGTGATTAGGGTTCGGTATAGGCTGAAATTTTGTTAGTAGAAATCCAAGCAAATTTGGAAGCAGGAGAAATGAGAGATATACATCATATTAGGCTCACTTCCATTCCCTCCTGTTTGCCATCTTGCCCAATCTCTCAAACCAGTGACATTAAGTAATCCACTCTGTCCGACCTTGGCATAAATGAAATCCATAGCTTTCAGATAGCCTGCCCAGTTTTTCTGGAGGAATGCCGTGTCATTAGTATATAGAAGGTAGTTGTATGTTCCGATCATAGTCCACATGTGATAGGTGTCTGACCCCTGCTGGAGAAGAGGAGGTCCCGCTTCTGGAAAAGCGCCTGTAGTTGGATTCTTATTTTCTTCTCGTCAACAGATATTTCTTCAATAGAAATAGAAAGGTGAATTTACCTGATAATTATACATTACTTGCAATGCATTTTTTACCGACTCAAGATCCCCGATACTGGCGAAGGTCGAAGGAACAGCAATGCCCATATCGCCTTGTATTTCAAATAAGCCCACCACTCCAGAAAAGCGTAGGACACTTACCTGGCCAAACAGCTCGATCCCTCTTCGCTCCATCAACAATAATGGTATCCCCAGGTCCCAACGTCCCATTATTAGCCCATCCACTCGCAAGTGCCGGAATCCACCGTCCAGTATCCACTGGAACAGCATTGGTCTGTAAAGTATATGCACCGCTATACCAAATCTTATTCAACTCCTCATCGTTGCTGTGGAAGTAACCCTGATATGCTCTTAAATTAGGCCATGTTGGTTGAAAGCCAATCTCCAAGCTGATGTCTTGGATTGAAACCTCAGTCGTTGTACAGTTGGCTATGAGAAAAAGCGTAAGATAACGAAAACCACCACGAAGTTTTGAATCCGGCATCGTGTACGAGTGATTTCCAGAGGCGCTGAATAGGGAGTAAAGAGCACCATCGCCAGCTTTGAAGGCACCGTTGGAGGAATCCGACCACTCTCCAATCCAATTCTTTCCTTCTGTAAATGCCAACCCCATTGCTCCTCCTCCCTCCACAACATTATACCTTAACGTCACCAGTCCCCCAACCTCGATACCAAAATCAAAAACCAATTGCGATCCATTTCCCGAGAGTTTAGCAGGGCCTGGGAAACTCAATATCGTGTCCCCTGTTATAGGAGATAAGATTGATTTTGGGGAGACGGAGCGAGCGGCTGGAGCGAAGATGTTGGATTGCCAGGGGCCGGGGAAGGCGGTGTCCGCTGGGCCGCTGCATGTTGTATTTTTCCAGCACGGTTGGGCCTTTACTAGGTCAAGTAAGAAGAGCAAAAATAAGATATGAGAGAGAAAGTCTTTTATAGCCATTTAGTTCCGAAGATCGAGAGCAAAAAGCGGTTAGCTAGCTGATGGTCCAATTCATAAACCCAGCAAAAAGAAATCGCCAAAAAGAGGCATCGCAGATCTCAATTATAACTACATCTTTGAGTTCGCTGTACATTGCAAATAACCCGAGCAATAAATTTCTCCGCCTCCGGAAAAATACCACAGGAGGGGGCCTCATGCAGGAACGTTGGGGATGCGGGGATGCGGGGAAGCCCGTCGATCGTTTCGACGAATGCCGACGGTTAAATAAGCGACATCTTTTGTCGAACTGACGAGCAATTGTAAAATACTCCGACGATTACTAATGTTAAGCAGGTCAAGCACAATGCATAGAAGCTACCTA
Source organism: Ascocoryne sarcoides NRRL 50072 (assembly GCA_000328965.1). Taxonomy (NCBI): domain Eukaryota; kingdom Fungi; phylum Ascomycota; class Leotiomycetes; order Helotiales; family Gelatinodiscaceae; genus Ascocoryne; species Ascocoryne sarcoides. The sequence goes on along the minus strand of KB205946.1, from coordinate 2,300,039 downwards.
TGAATACATGATTTGCGTCCTCACATAACAAACATTAAGCCTACAAGCGCCATCCTGTCAACTCCAAACTATCATAAACCTATTCTAGCAGTCTAAAATGAGAACCCCTAATATCCTCATGCCAATATTCTTTGTGCAGTATTGTAATACGTCGATTTAAGAAGCTTGTGATGCTTCTAGAGTTTGGTCTAGTCATCACTAAGAAACAGATGAAGAACGAAGGAGGCTATGGACAACGACGCGAAAGTGGGGATTGCACTGCGAAGGATAAGCATTGACCCGGGTGTTGAAAGTGGCAAGTGTCCCAAAGTACTCCAAGAAATGACAAATTCACTGCCCGGAGAATTATAATTAGAACTTAGGCACATCAATCAGCCTCACCAGATTCAAGAAGATTGTTCCTCCCCAAAGATTATCGTAACGTGATCCTCTATAAGGCAGTGTGCTCCTGATGCCCTGCTTTCCCAAGTTTGATGCCGTGCTTTTTTGTATCCAACCCCTCTCTCCACCCTCCAGGGGCTCTTTTCGAATCTAGCGGTGAGAAAGAGGGGGAAGAGAGCAAGTCTTGGTAACCAAACGAACATGTACGAACATTATAGCCTAAACATCTCTAAATTACAAGAAAATACTACATAAGCATTGCGAATTAATGGCCGTCCACTTCGCATTCCACATCACAGGCCCAGGTTCAGTATACCAACTCCCACAACCTTCCACCCTTCTCTACACACTTCTCATGGTGAAAGATTCTGTGTAATTTTGTAGACAAGATGCGAATGTGAAAAGGCTCAAGGGAGTTTTAATACAAACACTATTGAGACTATAGAAATGTTGAATCTTTGCCTCTTAGTGGCACATGAATTATAGGCGTGCAGTTTCATACGCCGGCGGTTGAGAGAAATCACGGATTTTGACGTGGTCTTGGAACGCCTGCTGGGCCTGAGGTTATCCAGTTAGTGATAATTTGATGGGTTTGAATCAATAATATTTACTCACATCATACTCCTGGATCCAGTTGTACTTCTGACCCCACTTCTTCTCAACCAATACGTTCACGGCATTATCAAATCCCAAATTAGCTCTCGCGAGATACTCATCTACCTCAGTATACTGGTCTAGGATACCGTACTTAAAATAGAACGTTAGTTAAATTGGAAGAAAATATTGTCTGATAGCCAGCATTAACTTACAAGTCGTTTGTAATGAGGACCTCGTACTTCATCAAGCAGTGACAGAGCATCTTGCAGGCCCAAATTGTGCTCATATGCCCACGCGATGCTACTCGTAAGAACAAAAACATCTTCCAAGGCAAACCCAGCTCCAGCACCTAGACACGGCGTCAATAAGATTGATTTCGTCGAGTCGTTGTGAAACGGGGACGAACTTACCAAATGCTCCAGAAAGTGCTAACAAACTCAGAATTAGCAGGTGAAGCTACAAATCTCGTATCTAAGAACAACTCACGATGTGATGCATCTCCGATAAGAGCGACCGAGCTATGCGCAGTCACCTTATCTAATCGTGGACCAGCAAACAATGCGTACTGCTTATATTCTCTGGGCAGTGCTGCAATCGCTCTGACAATAGGTGCGAACTCCTGTGGTAATTGTGAGTATTGATAAACCAGACCATGAGATGGACAGGACCTCAAAATGCCTAGCGTTGTCTCCAACCTTCGCATCTTCGCCCCAGCTAACCTTCAACTTCTCGGTTGCTGGCTCACGCGTCATTGTTGTGATCTCGAATTGGTTGTTACAAAGCGGGCAGGTATACAACCATGAATCAGGACTATGCTAGAAGGTAACGGCATTCGGAACATCGGGTATCGTAGCAATCTCTTCAGAAGTTACAATGGTTCTGTAAGAGGTCCTTCCGATGTAGCTAATCTGATGATCTGGGAAAGCAAAGCTCCTGACAACCTACAGGGAAACTTAGAGATGCGTTTATTATATGTAAATTGAAATGACCACTTACCGATCTGACACCATCTGCGCCCACTAGAAGGTCCACTTCATCTTTAAATCCGTCTTCAAATCCGACGAGGACTTTCCCAGAGGCTTTCTTCTTTACTCTTACGAGTCTTCTCTGCAGATGAACTCGGGCTTGGTCGACCTCTTTCAACAACGCAAGTTGTAGTTTTGCTCGATGAGTCCTTGCATGTAGTTGATTATCGGGGATGCCTATCAAGGATTAAATAACAATATTGCACCTGAGTATCATATTTGCTGACCTGTTTGTTGATGAGAAATCAGTAGCTCTCCGGTCCTTCCATTTCTTTGCCATGTCAATATTATGTTTTCTACATCCATTCCGGGAGTTTGTCAACTGACCGATGCTGCACTGAATGCCCATCAGGAGCCCGAAAGAAGTCTTTCGGTTTCAAATTCTTTGCTGCGCCCAGCAGTTCAAGTAGTCGCCAAGTGGTTGGTTGTATACTTATTCCGGCTCCAATCTCTGGATGGCGGTTGCTTGCTCGTATAGATTCCAATCCACAAATGGAAGCTTAGCAAATTGGATGGCTGCGCCTAAGCCAGCTGGCCCTGCTCCGATAATTGCAACCTTCAGTGGCGAATTTTGAGGATTACTTAAAGGCATCTTTGAGAAGAAGAAGAAGAAGAAGACCTGTGAAGGGCAAGGAGGTATTAAAACAACAAGAGAATAAGCAGTCTATTTCTATTATCGTCTGTCTGGTAGACTTTGACGCAACGCACGATTTGAGATTGTGAGAGCCACAATAAGATGAAAACTAGCAACACTTTTTCATCGGCTTGTAGTAGGATACACGAGGAAGAAGTACACGGCAAGTCGCACTGTCACCATCAGGCCATGTCTTTTAATTTGAAGATGGGGGTTCGTCGCTACTTTCCAGTTCGACATGACTTGATGTAGCATCTCGGAATTGCTCCGTATTCAACCAATAGCCGTTCATAATTAGACTGACATTGTAGAAAGCATGCATCAAGGATGGTATTCAGGCCGCATCCGCCGATTAAATTCCCCGGTTCCCGCTTGCTAGTAAGGTTTGTGGCTGCAAACACAAACACAAACACATACACACACACATACATATATAAGGAGTTATATTGCTCCTTGGTCCTGCTCTAGACTCCATGAGATGAGGAGTTATTGTAAAGTGACCGTTGCATCTTTAGTCTAGCGATTGGAAGCCCCTTGATTCGTGAAGCGAACTAAACTTTTATGGGCCGATGAAAATCACTTGTGGGGCATCTTGCATTTTGTACGGAATGGCAAACGATGACGCTATATTTGCACGTTGTTTCGCGACTTAAATGTGGACTTTGGTAAACTTTCATGATTGCTATTGCGGCATAGCGGCTCTTTGTAATAATTTTGAAGAAGAGAAGAAGATGATGATGATGGAAGAAGCGCTCCCTGGACAATGGGGCTTCTGATTGAGTCAAAGAAACAACACAATTGTGAAAACTATTTCCATGGATTTTCAAGGCTCTCTCCCCGGAGTTCCAGCCGGGCGAGCTGCACTCGCCAAGAAACATCGCAATCCGCACAGAGCATCAACGGTATGAATTCGGTTGCTAGTTGCTTGTCGTGATACTATTCCGAGCATCTCCTGACGACTATAGTTAGGCCTGTGAGACGTGTCGTCTGAAGAAGATAAAATGCGACGAAGGACTTCCAGGCTGTAGCTACTGCAGGCGACATGGGTTTCGCTGCGATTATCAATCGCAGAACAACCACAAGTATGTTTCAAATCCGAGGGATTATAATATACATAGCTAACAAACGGCTTTCTGTAGACAGGAGCACTTAGTATCTCGCCTTTTGGAACGGCTTGCCCACGTTGAGAACAAGCTAGAGCGGCTCTCGTCTCCTAGTGAAGCCAGACAAAAGCAACAAGACCAGTCTCAAGACTCGAGATGCAGTTCATTCACAGGGGATACTGTATGGCCTCAATCCGAGCATTCTACGGTATCCCTCGTGGCAGATTCTTCTCAAAAAGAAGGTTATGAGCATTTCCCTCAGAGGGCAAGCCCGTATCAAATATTAGAGTCAAAAAACACGTCAAGTAGGCATGAGGTATGTTGATATCTAACCTTAGTCCTCAAGGTGCTTACTTTGTGTAGCAAAAGACAAAGCTCTCAACGCCTTGCGCTTTGGCACGTGAAGAGTCACGACCCCCACTTCCTAACGTCCTTGTTCATACTCAGCCGACGTCGTCTGCAGATACCATGCCTCTACTTAAATCTTTCTTCAAGAATGTCTGTCCACTTTTCCCTGTCATCTGTGATCAGGTTAGTTTTAAGTACGCTGCTCAAACGGGGCGGGTACCCACGACAACCCACGGGTAACCCGCCCCATGGGTTTTGACCCATGGGTTTTGACCCATGGGGCGGGTTACCCGTGGGTTGGGTCCGAATTTCTTATGGGTACCCGTGAAATAATGTATACATAAAATTATATCTAGAATTAGTATAAATATTAATATTTATTTTTATTTATTTATGTTTTTACGTGTTTTTATGTGTTTTAACGTGTTTTTATATATAATATATAATTATATTAATATTAGTATAAAAAATATATACTTACACGTGACCTTTTAGAACTACCCTATGGGTACCCACGGATACCCATAGGATGGGTCCTAATTTCTAGCAAAACCCACGGGTACCCCAAGGCCCCATGGGGTGGGTCCATATACCTCAACGGGTACGGGTACCCGTTGAGCAGCGTATCTATCACTAGCAACCTTAGAATATCCCCAATCATCCAAGAGCTTCAAACACAACTCAATGAATGGAAGAATAGCATTCCTAAATTCCTGAGGTGGTCTCCTGAGCCTGGAAAAGGAGTCTGCCTGCCAGTTGGTACACGTTTGAAACTGCTATTCTGGCACGCGCAATTCTCACTATTGGAACCCCTTATCCGACATACTCTGCATAATCCGGATCACCAACTACCATTTGTGGGATGGACACTCTTACAGAGTGGATTGTTGGCAGGAACCAACATGCTACAGGTAACCCTTCGGGAGAAGCCAGATCTTGACCTTATTTTGAGTAATAGGTGAGCAAACATCGCAACATCGCGAGAACGGCAATTCACTCTAATGCTGTATGCAGGCTTGTCTCTAGTATATCAGTCTTGAGAAAGGCTAACCTAAAAGATTTCATCTCTGCGTCAAGCAACGAAAGTCTGGATGATGTTTTACAGAGTTGTATCAAGTTTTTATGGGGTAAAACTGGATTTAAATCGGAATGGATTGCATGCCGCCTACAAACTTTATAATATTTATGAAAATAAAATTTCCAAATCAAATAACCTCACTATCCATATTTTGAGATGCCGCGTGTTGTAAACAACGAAATCGAGATGCGAAACTGTGACCAATTCCGAGCGTGAGCGGTTCCTATTGCGCATCGAGCCTCAAGCCATCCCTTAACTCCCGCAGAAATAACATTCCAAACGTTTTGCGGGGGTACCAGCGCCATGGGTACGGTAGATGTGCAGTAAAGAAAGACCCAGAACAATTTCACCATTTATTGCTTTGGCGATTGGTTGGACACGGAGGTCTTCCGAGCGCCTGTCTAGAAGAGGTACTAGTAGCGTCGGGAAGAGATATCAACCCCATTTTTGATAGAGCTGTTTGACACGATCCGACGATCACTGCGGCCATTACACTTTACTTTTGTATAATGATGGCTTTAGACCAGAGCACGTTAGATATGCAATAAACATCGCCATCATAGACCTCACAAAGCGCTCAGGGCATTATTTCCAGGCATGTGTACTAAGCGACCCGATGGCAAATGAGAATCCAAGTAGGCAGCATGAAAAGTTGAAAAGAAGAGATGTCCCATCGTGGATATTCTCCATTTGCGTACTTCAGGTACTCGCCTTTCTTCAAAGACTTGGTATAGAGACGCAAGGAACGCACAATGTCTTCCACCGACGAAAAAGTCGATGTTCGATGGCATCGCTCGACGATCTATTGCGCCTTTCTGGTCGCCGCCACAGCTTTCACGTGTCCGGGGATGTTTGGAGCGCTGAACGGACTTGGTGCGGGGGGTGGTGCAAGTCCTGATATTTCCAATGCTGCCAATGCAATTGTGTTTGGTTGTCTCGCGGTGGGAAGTTTGTTTGTTGGTGGTATTGCGAACCGCATCACCCCGAAATATGCACTTTTGGTATGATACATAACTTGAGTTATAGAGAAGTCTTTCTTAACAATCTATTCTTGTAGATCGGAACTCTTGGTTATACGCCATACGCCGCTGGACTGTATTGTAATGATCGTTTCGGCACAAATGTATGTCGAGATCCCTGGCTCCCCTTCTTAAATTTTATAAGTGTTTGGCTCATAAGATATTTCTCATGACGTAAATACCTAATATTATTTCTCGGCGCCAATACTTTCCTGAAAACAATACTAAACATGTTGTAGTGGTTATTGTTATTTGGCTCTGTTGTGCTGGGCATTTCGGCATGCTTCCTGTGGGTGGCATCTGGAGCTATCATGTTAGGATATACAGAAGAGAACAAAAAAGGGACTGCAAGTAAGCTATCCATTGATTCTATGCACAATTCTAGCTAACACAACATTTGAAAGTGTCTATTAAATTCGCCTTCCAAAATTTAGGAGCATCAATCGGAGGCATCATCGCCTTGTCACTCAATGTCGAGAAAGACTACCGCGGTGGAGTTACTAATGCAACATATATTGCACTGATGACGCTGATGTGTCTCGGATTCCCTTTTGCACTGCTGCTCCCTACAGCAGCCAAGGTCCAAAGATCAGATAGACGCTCAGTCGTCCTTCAAAAACAACCGTCTCTCGCTTCGGAATTTAGAGTGCTCAAGAGCATATTTTCAAAACCGTGGGTCTGGGCAATAATTCCACTGATCATTTACGCTCAATGGTTTCTATCATACCAGTGGCAATTCAATTTTGCCTACTTCACTGTTCGAGCCAGAGCGCTAAACTCGTTTCTCTTCTACGTCCTCGGCTTGCTGAGTGCATTGGCTATGGGGCAGCTGCTGGACAACACTCGTTGGAAGCGAAAAACTCGTGCGAAGATTGGCTTTGCCATCATAACGGTCACGACGGGCACTTCTTGGATCCTGGGACAGGCGGTACAGGTTCACTATGACAAAGTCAAACCAACACTTGACTGGAATGATCACTTTTATGGCCTCGGGGCTTTCCTGTTCTGTCTTTGGGGTTTCTCTGATCCTCTGTAAGTTCTACCCCTCCTATCTTATTGTTTGTATACTGATTAGGAATCCAGGGTGACAACATACATGTACTGGCTCGTCGGCACTTTCTCGAACGATCTCAACGAAACTTCATTCCTGGCAGCCATAATGAATAGTTTGGGATCCGTAGGATCAACATTTGGATTCGTCGTCTCGGCAATGGACTTCAGCTATAACGGTGCCTGTGCCCTGAACTTGGGCCTCTTCTTCATTTCCCTCCCTGGTCTGGCGTGGGTCGTTTTTACACAGGTGTCAGATACGACTCACGGAACGAATTTGATTAGTGGAGTACTGGTTGCATCATCATCGGAATCGGACAGTGGTCAAGAGAAGGATGCTGAAAGAAATTTGCCAGAGACGAAGTTTGGGGTGCACAGTGCGTCTGTTGCGTTGTAGTAGTCGGCGTCTAGCGTGAGATAGCTTGTCGGTATCTCGCTTAGTTTGTAAATTTCCACTTCGGTTTGCTCAAGGAAATGGATGTTCTATAATGCTCAAGGTTTCTTTAGAAGAAAATAATTTGTCAAAGTTCTGTTGTTTTGAGTTGGAATGACCGAGTGCAACAGCAGGCTATCAATGATGTCCTTAATAAGCGAGGGCACATAAAAAGACGGGCTTATATCCATTGCTTATCTTGGTAGGTGGTCTCTACTTAGCGAGGATCACTATGAGGGGCCTCACTATCTTCATCAACCCTCTTCTACAGCATATGTTCCACCTCCCTTGAAGTGTTTGATTCAATTACAACTATTCAAACGCACAGTCATGAATTCCGACATTCATAGTGTACACGTGGAGTAAGTTCGAGCCAAGTCACCCAAGTACGTTAATCCTAACAGCTAGTGATATATTTAACTATAAATATACTAGAGAATGTCTTCTTTATCAGAACTAACTAATTGATTTCGTATTTAATAAAATAAGACCTTAAAGACCTATGCGTTATTAGTAAGTCAAAATTAAAAACCCCTTCCCAGGATATACTAAAAAGTAGGGCCGCCTACGTCTGCTCCCGTTGAAGATCAGTCGCCTTTCTCTCCAAATTCTCAATTTGGCGACTGCTATAACGGATTGCGCACCGCAATGAATCCGCTTCGTCCGCTTTCTGGCGATACGCATATGCGAAAAGAGCCAGGAGTACGATTTGTACCTTTATGAATCAAGACAAGAGGTGCTGCCATGCTTGTGTAGCCTCCCTGTACTGAATTTTCTTTAAATTTGTGAAGTAGGCACGGTGATGTATCTGGCGGATTTGATGTGAGAGGCGGGGTCTCGCCGAAAGTAATTGAAGTTGAGAGGAAGGAAGGGGTCGGGGCGGAGAGGAAGAACGGTTTGGAGGAAGGAGGAGCTCCATGTTTTGCGAGCAGCGAATCGGGAAGTAGAAGTAGGGAACATCGTTGATTCTTTGTTGGCTGAAAGAATGAGAATAATCTAAAGAGAAATAAAAAGGAGAACGTGAAATATATCCTACTAACAGCTAAGTCTTAGTTAGGTTGATTAGTGTATTGTGTAGCATGGTCATGTGATCACGGTCCTCCGACTTAACTTGTTTGGGGAGCACCACGTCATTCATCAGCTAAGTTATTAGAGCTCATTCTCAGGCATAAATACGAAAACAAATTGCTCCAATTCAAATAGTGACGCTTCAGCCCTCACTAAGCTCGTGCATGGGTCGAAAATGTGGCGCTCGCTGGAGATAGAAAATTGTGGGAAGACAATCATTTATCCGCTTGACGAGTTGCCTCAATAACGTATTAGCGTTTAAATAGACCAAGGCACCATAAAACACTAGCGGGAGCGAAGGAAGAATCAGCACCCGCTTGTTAAGCGGCTAGATTTACCCGGGCCGAAGACTAGATGACGCACTTCGTGTAATTTAGTTCAGTTCAATCAAAGAATTGAAGCTCTACTATAAAGTGGTTAAAGAGTTAGTTCTGATAGAAAGAAAGAATTATAACAACACTGCAGGGTATACATTATAGTAGGGTCAGAGGAATTCTCATATCTGTTGCGAAATGTCGAATCTTTAATAGGATTTTGAGCTGTGACACTTCGCTTTCTTGTGATATTTACATTCTCTGGCAATAATCTAAGTATAGTGAAGGAGCAGCTGTCAACTGCTCCTTGAAACGTACCTTAAATGCTCAATGTTGCTCACAATTTGCATTAGCTTTATCCAACTCCATCTAAATGACGTTGGTCTTCCCGGTGAAAAGACCTACCTATTAAAACATAATTGTTGCACTCATCAATGCAAGCTTGAGTTGCGATGAGACATTTGATTCAGCTACAGTCGACAGTTATGTACCAAGGCAAATATATACAGAGAAAACCCTCCCCAATCTTGCCATGATGCATTTAACCATCCCTTCCTCTCAAATTGACATTTTCATGATTACTTAAAGGTAGGGAAAAGCAAGAGCAACAGCATCTTACAAGCATTGCGAGTAGTACGCATTCGAGTAAGTGCAAGTGCTGCCGGACGCACAGCAAGTGGCTCCGGTCCAGCCCTGGCCACCACACTGGGCCCAATGAGCAGAACACTAGTACGAGTCAGAAACCCCCGCTAATCAAATAATTCAGAGGGCCAAACTTACGCTAGTGCTAGGAGAACTGCTGGTAGAAATGATAGCGGAGGTAGTAGCAGACGTAACTTTGCTGGTGGAAGTAGCGGAAGAGGACGACACACCAGACGAAGTGGTGACAGCGGGACCAGACCCAACAGTGATATCGGCGGACCCGGTACTGAAATATCCCTCTGTGGCGACGATCTGGTAGTTGAAGGTACCGAGGCTCATGCCGAGTCCCGCCCAGGCCTTGAAATGGTTGCCTGTGGTGACAGTACCGCCAATGCGGTTTGCTTGTCGGACGGACCAGTATTGTTGGAAGGTGGCCGTGCCTATGATAGAGGGCTCGTTGGTGCGCGTTGTCTCGTAGATGTTGTAGGTTCCACCGTCGGAGACCACTGTCCCCTTCAGACTGGCACCAGTGGAGGGGTTGTAGCTCCCGTAAGATTCGACGATGTAGTATTCAATGAGGGGGCTAGTGGTCCACCCGTAGACGGAGAGGTAGCTGTTCCCACCCGGGATCCAAGTTCCGGAGTAAGTGATGGATCTGTTTTGTTTTACCATCCATCAGCCTCGCTTTTTCCTTTCCATTCTTGTTCTTTTTATTTCTTTGAAGTGGAGTTAAAGCGAAATGATTTGAGGGAGTAGAGCAAGACATACTGGGCACTTCCTGGGTTCCAGCCCTTTCCTCCAACAAAATTACCGCCTGTTCCCCATACTACGCTGTACTCGCCACCGTCCTTATTGGTGTATGTGATGTCGGCGCCGCCATCTGTCCAGAAAGAATAATAATAACCACCACTGGTTCCAGTCGAACTTGGTGTCCCGCTCCGAGGAACCAGCTCAGCGGGGGCAGCGAAGACGCCAGCGACGGCGGAGAGGGCGACGAGAAGAGATGAGAATCCAACCATATTTACTCTTATGATTGATTAAGGAATCTGTGAGCGATGGAGATGGAGAAGTCTAGATGGCTTGGGCTTGTTTTATACGTCTAGATAAATGGGGAGAGAGATCGGTCTTAGGTTAATAGGGGAGGTTAATTGTGCTATTAGGCAATTCGTGAGAACAGGGGGTGGGGATTCTGGATGAGGTTATCCATCCCAATCCACCCGCGACGCTGCGGTGTTTATCCTCGACAGGTTTTGTGGAAATGGTTAAATATGTGGAGTCGATTCATAGTGGGACGAAGTAGTATCATATGTGAAGTCCAGTATGGGAGAGACTTAATATACAGCCCCTTGCTGCTACAATGTGTTGGAGACGATTTTGAAACGCGAGGATACCCTTCCATCTCGCTTGACCTCACTCGGGTCCATGTTAAAACTCGACCATTATAAACAACTTAGAAGAGACATTGCTAGAATAACTTAAAGTTCTCAAGGTTATAGCTCCCAGAATGAAAACACTAATCCTTCACCAAATACGTAAAAATATCTGGGGTCTCCACGGCCTCCACCTTTCTATTTTACACACCACGCGATTACAGGGACTCTACGAAATCAGAGCTACCCCGGATTGTATGACGGGAGATCGTGCATCCGTTTCTCGGGTCTGTTCCGAGATCTGTTCTGGGTGCGTGTGTGTGTTTGGTTGGTTGAATGTTTGGTTGGGCTTTTGCCGGCAGAGGAGTTTAGGCTGGAAGAATAGGCTGAAGCACGTGCATCTGACAGCCGAAGGGCAAGAGAAATGGAAACGGAGGTTGTGCAGCGCGATTGGGTGGTAAATGAAGTTACCGGCAGATTTAGTTGTTTGGATAAAAGGGGGGTCGGACCTGGAATAAGATGGTGGGTGGATAGATGAGCTCCGGATTTTGAGGGAGCGACGGAAGTGTAGGGGGGCATCGCTCGCTAAGTTGAAGCCACCTCCTAGACATTGCCCTCATGTTATTATGTTTAATACGCTTGAGGAAGCATCGAGCATTACTTGCAGAAGCAGAAGAGAAAATCTTTTTCTTGGGCATGACACTTGCTCCTACTCTCAAAAGAATCATATTCGTTCTAAAAATTGCTCTCCACACTTTGATCCGAGTTAGTCAAATAGTTAACTTTGCTTCTACGATGTTTAATTAAGAGAATGAATGTAGGAAGGAACCACCCATTTTAAAAATTACAGTGTTAATCATTGCATTAGTTCAAAGCTAGTGTGCTGGACTCAAATATGCTTACCCCGCAAAATATCGCTACCGCCACCATATTCCCATCTAGTTCAGGGCAATCACCCGACCCAATAAGTGCGGCATTCGACTTTATCTATAAACGAAAATCTATATAGTTTGCTCGCTTTCTGGTACTTGCTGTTTTTAATATGGATCGCGTTGAAGAAATGTTTCATTTTCATTTCTGGGTAACGACACCTACTACCTATTTCACTCCTTTGCTTGCCTCGTATTTGCGGTAATGTGGCTGGAACTTACGAAAAGCATTGGGGGCTTTCGAACGCTTTGAAGGATTACCATCCAGTAGCTCTCTCGCATCAGTCGCTTTGATTGGCATGGCTTTCCCAAGTTCCCCTACAATTCCTCCCAGCTTTCTATGAACTCCTGAGCACACATCTAGCCCCACCTCTGTTCTTCCTCGCACATAACTTAGCGCTCAGTGGTGACAGGAGGATTAAGACTAGAGATCTACGAAATCCAAGGGAAATAAACTCAGAATACGAAGAGAACTTTAGCATGTCTGAATTCACATTCAGCGGAAGTGCAATAATACTAGGCATTACCTTGACTGAGGGCCACTTCATTACAAAGAGCCCTCAACACCTTGCGATTGGTGATAACTGGCACTCGCTCACTTTTAGTCTTCTCGGTTTTATCTGAAGATAGGTTGGTGCTAGTCTATGTCAATTAACGACCTTTGGAATTTCTTACCTACTCAACACACAAACACACCCCACATACGTACCTCAAAGCGGATTCCCTTCACACCTAATTTTGTTATTCACCACTTAACTTCCGTTCTGGGCTAGTTCTACTACCGTCCGCTTAACAGTAACTTTCCAGTGGAAGCTCTAAGCCCCGTCTTTTAAGTTTTATCTGTGATTCCTGAAAGAGCTTTCTAATTTCCTTTAGCTCACGTCTTCTTACACTCTCGCACAACTATCTGTTTACATAAGATGGCGGGCTCGACACAACCTAAATCTTCCCAGGGACGCGCATCGCCTAAGAAAACAAAGCAAAGACCTCAATTTTCGTAAGTAGTAGCTAAGGTCAGTAATATTTCACCTTCAATTAACGATTGAAAATAGATCCCCCACCAAGTTTGTCACTTTCCTCGTAGACAAAATTGAGGATTTGGAAGACGAAGACGAATTCCCAAAGGAGTTCATTGTCCATAAAGAGTTTGCATGTCACTATTCACCCGTTCTTCGAACTGCTTTCAACGGCAATTTCGTGGAATCAAAGACGCAATGTTACAAGCTGAGCGAGACAACTTCAAATGCAGTGCAACTTCTAGTTCAATGGCTACATTTTCAAAGGCTAGAGCTTGGCGAAGATGATGAAGAACCTAGAACTTTGTCAACGGCATTGAAACCTCTTCTGTCTTCATTCTGTACGTCTTCATCTTCCTCGAAGTCTTTGGCCTCAAGTCAATCAAAAGCAAGGAAAGAATTTAGGTTCTACGACCTCGCAAGATTATGGGTTCTTGCAGATAAGCTTCTCATACCACAATTACAAAACGTTGCTATTAGAGAATTGGCCCAAAGAACCAAGAGACATAACGTAATTCCCACTCAAATTATCCCATACATTTGGCAGAATACACCTGAGGGAAGTCCTCTTCGTCAGCTATTCCTACACTATTGCACTGATCATCTTCGCGAAACTGCGTTCAAGAAACGACCAGATCGTTTTCCAAAGGAGATGCTCCTAGAGCTTGTAGAATATTCGATTGGTAGTACTCGTAAGGCAACGTGGAGATCCCAGCTTGAAACTTTAAACGTCGAAGACTTTGAAGTTCCCGAAGACATTGCGACGAAGTAAGAGATGAATCACAGAGGTATGGTTATTTAGCACGCGAATCCTACTCCAAATCCAGTTTAATGTTTGAGATTCATTACTAATAAACACAAGACTGATCTTCAAGTACTCTGCGAATTCGCTAGCTATTTATCTGTGTTCCGAATTGCCAAGCATAGATATTTTATGTGCGGTATAGCTGCCGATCTTAAATGGTTGGTGGGGGGGGGGTGCCGAAAGGGGATGGAGATATTTGCTTCTTCCTATTGCAGCTCTGCGTTGCTTCTTATTCATTGCCTTTCTCATAACTGACTTTCCAAAATCAAGCTATGGACCAAGACTCAGACTGATATTTACACGAAGGTGTTTGCTTTGACCTGAAGCGAATGGAGGAATCCGGGGTGTACTGAAGTTATCCAATGAATAAGGAAAACCCACATGAGAAAGTAGGCAAGGTGTATCATGGATGAGACAAATCAGGAAACGTATCTGCAATTATTCAAAAGTTCCACAATTCTTTTACTCGAGAGGTGGGGGACACTGATAGGTGTTACTCGTACAGGGAAATACTGGACAAGAAAATAAATTGTCTATTGTCTATCACTCGCCTCAGTCTTGGGTATCTTTACATTGATCTACTTCACCTGCTCTCTATGTCGTCACGACTTAATCATGAAAATCTAAACCTTGTCAGAAACACACTATTTCTCAGGGATCGCGAGCGAGAGAAAAACCTACCTGGTTTAACGAAGCAACATCCATACTCGCAAGACGTTTTTGCGCAATGTAGCGCGACCTGACCGCATGCCGTCCTGACATCATAGGTGTTGAGCGACCACTCTCGATAGGAAGAGGTGTTGCGGGTGTGCTTTCTTTAGTTGAGTGTTGTGATGATTCAGAGGAGTCAGGAACAAGATCAGGTACAGATTTTTCTTTATCCCGCTTCGATTTCTTTTCCTTCTTGGGAATATTTTCGCTCTCTTCAGGATTAGAGTGCGATTTTTCCTTATGGCCCTTTTTATGTTTCTTTTCTTTCTTTTCCTTCTTCCGAAGCTTCTTCAATTCTTTTTCAGAACCTATGCCCCCCTCTTTAACTGTTGGCTTGCGGTCTTTTTTTGATTTTTTCTTCGAGCTCTTTTCATCTCCCTCGGCTGGAGTTGCATCCTCTGTATCATCAGAGCTAGTTTGCGCCTTTCTTTTCGATTTCTTGGCCTTGGTGGATACGATTTCCCGCTCATCTTCCTCCAAAGATTCTATCTTCCGCTTTTTTGATTTCCTATTCTTTTCTACAGGTATGAGGGTTTCCTCTCCATTGACGTCCGTCTTCCGTTTTTTGGATTTCTTGGATCTTTCCACAGGTGCAGATGTCGCTTCTTCCTCCTCTTCCTCCGCCTCTGAACTGGACTCGCTCGAATTGGTCGATTCGGTATTCGTCTCTCCGGCTTCGATCTTTCGTACCCTTTCAGCCTCCGTTTCAATGAGCTGCTGTATCTTATCTCCAATTAAAAAGCCTCCCGTCACGAAACGAATGCTTCCCCACTTCCTCTCAGTATAAATAGCCCTCCTCAAATCCTCTCTTGATTTCTGCTCCTTCTCAACCTCATCCTCATCCTTCCCATTCAACCTCCCAAGAAGATTCTTAAACGCATCCAATCCCGTGCATTCGCCATGTCCGACCCCATTCCCAATCTTTGCCCCGAGGCCGAGATTATCGTCCTTGATCGAGACTCGAATGTGCGACGCATTGGCTGCGGTGTGGAACTCGGCTTGTTTGGCATCGACAGCTCCTAGGTATTCACCTGGTTTCCAGCCTTGTGAGGTCATGAGCTTGAGACCGAAACTTTCCTTGTCGTTCGTCCATTTTGTGTTATTTGGGTCGTTGGAGATCTTTGTGCGACTAGTGGATTTGTCAGTATTTGGAAAGAATACTAAACCATGTATCTTACTTTTTGGGGCCTGCGAGTCCCATCTTTGCCGGTGGGCTATTAATGCTGATGGTAAAAAGTGCTGGCTTGATTTTTTTTGGTGAAGAAGCGGAGAAGTAGTCGTGCACGGGAGTAACGTCAATTGAGCTAGCGTTTAATTGGTCAGCCACAGCGCCTCCATAGCCACAGTTCTTGTCTTGGCAGACCCCTCCATAGTAGCCCCGCCTACTTTCTTCCCTCACAGGTTTCAAGAAAACTTTACTTAATTCTCCAATATCAGACCTCAAATTGAGGGCATAGTAAAACTCTCACGGTGGGAAGCTACTTTCAACAAACATGGCGCCACGTCAATCCCACAAAGCTCGAGTTGTCGAACCCTCCGAATCCGAAGATTCCCAAGGAAGCTTGCAGGATGTAGACGAGGAGTTGATTGCAGCTAGAAAGATAATCACAACGGTATTTTCTACATATACCTACCAGGTAATTGCTGTATACTGATGCAAGCCCGTTACAGCACGCTAGCAAACGTGAATCCAAGAGAAAGAGTATCGAAACAGACCACGAGAAGTTGATGAAGGATGCCAGAAACAGACTAGATGAATTATTTCAAACCAGGAAGAGTAGAGTGTATGCACCTCTCTTGCTCAACTTCGTTCATATATTAAATCTTGTTAATGCTTTCGCCCAGTTCTAAGGCCCAAAAGGTATCTTGTGGTAGACTCGATGCCTTGAATAAGAAACGTCAAAATCTAGAGCGAGCTATCCTCACCAGCATGAAAACAATCCAGATTCACACTATGAATATCTCTAGCGAGATCAGTGCCACTTTCGAGGGTCGTATGGAGGAAATCGAATCTCAGTCTTCGCCCGTAGGCTCGGAAGATCGCCCTGAACTCTGAATCTGGTCAGTGTCTTGCTATCTCTGCCAACGGAAATAGTTTGCTAATTCTTCGAATGTTAGAGACGGAAGCTAATAATACTCGATAATCATTGCTGTAATTACTAATAATGAAAGACTTACCTGGCTGGTGTTGGGAGATGGAAGATACCCTTAGAGCGTATTTGCATATTCATTAGCACATTCAATACACGCATGATTTGCTACCTTGCCCTATACCATGCTAAATGTGCAAATATGTCTCCCTTCGACCTAACCATCCCAAAATCCCACCAAGGTCCGACCAAAACGCCGAATATGCCATCCTCTCTTGTAAATATATTCTCAAAAGTCCCTCTCTCTCCTTCCGTAACCAGCCATCCTGCTCAAACTCCCAATCGAGTCTCGAATATTGTCGACCAACACCTTGATCATCCCCTGTCTCTTATTTTTTCCTTGTCCCGAACTCCCAGGCATTCCTGGTTCCTCGCTCCCCATCGTCGGCAATACATTATCACTGGCGCTCAAGCTAACAAAAAGCGAGAACGGCACCAACCAAACGCACAACCCAAAATACGAAGCAATCTCCGTGAATGTCGGGAGATTTCGAGGGTCATATCGGGATTGTGGGGCATTGACTAAGGACGTGAAGGAGAAATGGTTAAACCAAATCCAATGGTTGAAGAGCACCAGAACTACCATTCCTTCATCAGCTTTCGAATTCCATTTCCAGATCTCTTGGGAGAAAAATTACCGCAAGATGCAATGAACAACGGATCGCCCAGCTTCACTACTGGGAATTTTCTCATGTTCCCCAGATACACCACATGCGATACAATGCTGAGCAGCGACAGCGTGACGGGGAACCCGTCAACAACACAAAGTAGTACTTGGATACCAATCACAAAATATATCATTCGCGTCAGCAACCTTTTCGCAAACACCGTGTGTTCCTCAACGAGTTCCGAAAGGTAGTATAATCCAGAAGCTATTCTTCATTAGCATATGCCCAACGATGCACCGCGTAGACAGAGGAAATGGGGAAACACCCACCTATGGCGAGGGTAAGGAAACCAAAACCCAGGCCGAGGCCTATATACCCGACGAGGGGTAGAATCCACATGTTTGAAAAAGAACAGACTTTTGCTATGAGAATTGCATGCTTATGGGACCTGTTATAAAGGGGGCCATAAACTCGTTACGTGAAGCGTGTTCCTTCCCATTGGGCGGTAAATATCGGCAGAATCTTTCCTAGCCCCACCACTTTTTTTGTTGCCAAATATTTGTGACGACATGCCGAGATGTGAATTCGAGCATTTCTCTCAACTCCCTTCCCCAGAATTTAAGCCCAATCTATCTTGCAACGGGGGAATCTTTTATTAAATAAATTGGGCGCAAATCTTGTTGTAGAATCACATCGCAATCATGTCTCGTCCCGAAGATACACTGTAAGACCTCTATTGCGCCAACTGGTGGACTCTCTTTCTCCAACAATTAACACAATCAAATAGCCCCCCAGATCTCCATTACAATGACACCGAAGCACGCAAATATACGACCTCTTCCCGAATCCAAAACATTCAAGCCTCCATGACCAACCGCGCTCTCGAGCTCCTCGACCTTCAATCTCCTTCCCTCGTCCTCGATATAGGCTGTGGTTCCGGCCTCTCTGGTGAAATTCTCACCTCCCTTCCTGCAGAAGAGGGCGGTCCGCACATATGGGTTGGAATGGATATCTCTGCTTCCATGCTCGATGTTGCTCTCCAACGAGACGTCGAGGGCGACTTGATGCTCGCAGATATCGGCCAAGGCGTCCCCTTCCGCGCGGGGAGCTTCGACGCTGCTATTTCGATAAGTGCGATACAGTGGTTGTGTAATGCAGAGAGTAGCGAGGTGAGCTCTACGGGGAGGTTGTCAAGGTTCTTCAATGGGCTGTACATGAGTCTAAAGAGGGGAGGAAGAGCAGTGTGCCAATTCTATCCGAAGAATGACCAACAGAGGACGATGATAAGTGCTGCTGCCATCAAAGCCGGGTTTGGAGCTGGTATCTTGGAGGATGATCCAGGGACGAAGAATACGAAGCTTTATTTAGTGCTAACAGTCGGCGGGTCGACGGCGGAGGGGAATGGAGGGGATATTACGGGTGTGGTTAAGGGCATGGAAGGGGTGGACGTCCTAGATGCGAGGAGGAAACATAGGGAGAAGGGGAGGGAGATTAAAAAGGGAAGTAAGGCTTGGATTATAAGTAAGAAGGAGCAGATGGAAAGGAAAGGGAAGGTTGTGAAGAGCTCGTCGAAATACACGGGGCGAAAAAGGAAAATCACTTTCTAGAGAATTGTCAAAATTGCATTGCATGGCGTACGGTAAAGGATATTTGAGAAGAAAGTCTTGCTGGCAGAGTCCTCGACCTTTTGGGGATTTACACACTTTTCGTTTTTATTCCCTTTCAATTATCTTTCTTCTTCACGATGAAGGGATGCCATCATGTATGTTCAAAGAGGAACGCTTCGGGCTCTAGCATAGAACAAAGGAAGCTAAGTACTAAAGACCTGGTGGAGGCTTTGTTTGTATGAAGGTGGGGCACCTGATCATAGGTCTATCCTTCCTTCTTCTCACTACAGAAGGCAAACAATTGGCTAAAGGCGCTGACTACACGATGCTTGTGATAAATGAGCGGTCGCCGCGTTGCATTTTGATCTGTGAGTCAACCGGATTTGACTGGGTTGGGGGATGAATAACGGCAATTTTGTGGGTAGATAAGCTCCCGCTCAAAGCGTAGGTGTTGGTACAGCTACAAATAGACCAAGTTAGTGCACACTTCCCCTCTTTACCCCAGTCTGTTTGAAGCATCTTGCGACTTCATTGGTTGATGCATTCTGAGCTGGATGCTGTTGTGTAACACTGCAGGCTTACGACATCTCACCATACTTCCGTGGTTTTCTATCACTATCTATCTAATCACTCTTCAGTCCTTGAAAAGATAAATACTATACCTAAAGATCAAATTTTCCTAAGCCCAAAAAACTCGAACCCTCAAGAAAATACCGCTTGAACCTGAACTCCCCAGTGAGTATAATGGCAACAGAATCTCCCATGACATTCCTGGAACGCCAAACTGATTGATATAATCTCTTGAAGCGTTGAAACAAGAAATATCATCACGACTACATAACCTACAATGCGTCTCTCAAACCTCCTCGTCCTTCTCCCTCTATCAGCTCCTGCCCTCGCCGGCCCAGCAGCCTATGGGCTATGTCAAGCAGGCTGTGCTGGAGTAGTCATGGCATGCTATGCCGCAGCAGGTGCAACATGGGGTGCAACAGCAGGGGCTACTGCCCCTGCTACAGTTATCGGTTGCAATCTTGCTTTCGGCAAGTGCTCTGCAGCTTGTGCTGCTATTGCGTTGATGCCAACACCCTAAATTCAAAGGGCACTTGGGGTCAACAGCGGCCAAGGTTGAGGATAACTGATAGAGAAGATGAAAGAAATGGCACTACGACTACAGTTTGATTGGTATAGGGATACAATTGGTAGGATGGAGGAAGGTTTCTCTAGGCATCATACACACGATTTCGGTGGGGGCGCAAGATTTTGGGTTTGCACGGTGGTATCATGCAGGGCCAAGCTTTGGGTTTACGAAGGTGTAATGCATGTGTGCGATAATTGTTTTGAAATATGATAAATTGCAAGTGTCAAGGACAATAAGTTGAGTTTGTGGAGTTTGTAAGTGGTATAGATAATTATTTTGAAGGGACACTTGACTATAATCGCATATGCCTTCAAAAGGCGAGACTTCTTTCATATCTTTATTACTGCAAAATCACTCAACTATAAATTTACCCGCATAGCCTTTTCTCTAATGATGCTTCTGCATCGTTATGCTGTGAATTGTCGAGGCTTTGCTGTCATTCTCGCTTAGTTCTAAAGCTCTTGGTTTTTATTTCAAGTCCACGTGGATTGCGTAGCAGCTTCTGTCTTATCATTGGCTAGGATAGTTGTTAGGCCTCTGTTGAAAATCTTTGGCTGTTTTTTCCTACTATTAGCGCTTTGGTTGAATAATTATGGTAATTCTGCTTGCGAAAATTTATTATTGAAGGTCATGACCATCTGAAAAAATCTGAAGTTTGTTTGCTTAGTTAAGGGCTTGCTTTTTTGGCTTTATACAGAAAGTTTAAGTGTGGCAATTGATTCTGTCCAGTGATTTTTTGGTTTTTGGACATTGTATCATGCTGATGGGAATATCATATTGTTTTTCGGTATACATATATCTCATGTTAAATAGCACTTAGATTTTATAATTGTTAGCACTCTTTCTGAGTGCTTAAAATTCTATAATGGGCATTTGAGCCTATCCAAGGAAATGGTTTCTTGATCTCGCTTCCAACAGAAGGGCAGTAAATAAGCCCCGCGGTGGATTGATTGGCCCGGTAACATCGCAATGCATCGGCCCGAGGCTGCGACATCTTCAAGCCTCAATTTCTACTTCAACACCAACCTCTATTGTCTTGAAACGATCCATTGTTTGTCGCAGCATTACAATGGCCAGCTTTCGAATGCCTTCGCTCCGGCATGTTACCTTTGGGACAGGTCCATTTCTACGAGCTAGCCAAAAAAGGTGGACACAGGTTCACAATGTTCGATTCTTGGCCACTCATCAATCGGATGGAATGCTTGAGAAGTACAAGGAGAAGCTCAACAAAAAAGCAAAAGAGTAGGAACAGCTTCTTCGGGGGTGTTTATTCTTCTATGAAACCATGCTAACTTCTTTCATTACCCAGGGAAGGATTGCGAGACGTCAATGAGCTGAAGGAAGTGTATAAAGACAAGATCCAACAATTAAAGAAGAAGGATGTGATTTCTATCTCAACACCAACTCCAATTGTGGCACCCTTGGTTGCGCAAACGCCAATGCCATCTTCTCCATTTCCTCCGCCCCCACCAGCTCCTCGGATACCCAGTGAAAATGCCACTTCAAACCAGGGTGTCAGGACGCTTTCCTCATATCTTGATCTCGAAAAGACTCGTGCACTCCCGCAGAAAGAACTAGAAGCTATATGGCGTCTGCGACATGTTAAGGATCCTCAATCCCTCTGTGCCGTCGTTCCCATCGATATTTATAAGACAATTGAAGCAACTGCCAAGAAATATCCTCAATTCATACTACCTCTACCGAAGGAGGGGCAAGGTGCCGAGATTCATTTCCTCCAGTGGACATTTCCAGCAGAGAATACCGTCACTGTTCTTTTCACGCACTTGGCTGAATATAAGTTGAGGGGTGAGTATAGTGAGCCACACACCACAATCACGCACCACCTGGAACTTGCAGAAGAGAAGGGTTTAGTCCTACTACAGGGACAGGTCGTGGAGGGACGAGGCGTGAGTGTAGACGAGGCTAAATGGTTGGTTTTGTGCTTGCAAAAATTCTATGGTGTGAATGGCGCGAAGAGCGAAAGACGACAACTACTCGAAATGTTCGCAAGGGGAGACCCAGAGTTCAAGATCGAAGACTTGGTCGGAGAAGCGGAGAAAGTCATATAATATGAGGCATACACGTTAGATTTCGAGTAACTGTACAGACAAACCAACATGTGAGTCCATTCCAATGCAAGAATGTAAAATTGGCCAAAGATAAGTTCTTCCATGGAGTGCCTATTACCGAAAGCTCTATTCTCTTGGTATTATGCATCTGGGTCTTGCCAACATATAGCTGTTTTCTCTTCCAAGAAGAGAATTAATTATTGTATTTGTTGGCCGTCGAAGCTCTTATTCACTCAATGGGTTCTGTTTGGCTTATGCCCCTGGTTCTCAATGCTTGGACATTTATTTGTACTTGTTACATAAAAATAAGCTTTGTAGCTATCACGTAGCTACAACTGCAAAGGCTTCAAGGCTAAGAGCTTCAATTTCCAGGCCAAATAGAGCCCTATCATCCTGTTGGTAGATATTGAACCAGGGAGAAGAGTTTTACGTGTTAGTCTTTCTTCTTACTTGAACTTGGTTAAGCTGTATTACTTTGGCCGCAGTTTATTGTAGACGCGAGTTCTACGTTCATCTTATTTCAGCGGAAGCTACCATTTTCATCTGAGGTTGATTTATGCTTGGTAAATCACTCAAATCAGTGTAAGCCATTGAATCTTTTTCGGCAGGACTCCGGCAGTCCAATTGAATCATCATTGAGCCTTCCAGCTTACACTTCAAGACTCCTCCCTCGCATAAGAATTGCAATAATACAATAACGTCAGTACTTCTGCTCCTTAGATACAACACAGCGTGTTCTTCTGAGCTAGATATTTTATTAAAGCTACTCTTGCCCACATATTTGGGAATTTGGTATACAAGCTTCTTGTCTTGTTCGTCAATTTACACGACCAAACTAGCTCACCGACCGGCGCGGTACTTCAACGCATTCACAAACCCCAACTGTAGCCTACGCCAATTCCGAACCACCGCCCAAGCAGAGCATATTCTCCATGTGGACTCTTGTCGAACTACAACAACTCCCGTTAACGACTATTTTGTCTCAACAGTCGATTCATTTGCCCAGCGATCTGCGATAGCTTTGCTATAACGATGGCCAAAGCTAAAGGTCGCGTGATTGACAGTGCGGGCGCGCGCTCTCAAATTCCCAAAAATAAGGCTGCTATGCGTGTAAAGCGTCTGCCTTCTACAAGCCCTCCTGGAACGCCTCCGCTGCAAAAACGACTCCAGCAGGAAATATCAATCATTTCTGATATTTCGACGGCTATTGACACAACCACGCCTATCTATGAAGGGCAAGTTTCCGAAGAAACGTACAGTTCTTCTGGGTGCGCAGTCATCAATGAATCAACTCTGCAATCATTGCATCAAGAGTTCGCGTCTTCTGGTTGGATGACAGTTAACAAGGCAAATGATCTACGCGGGGAGGATGAGAAAGGCGAGGGGGAGCAG
Organism: Ascocoryne sarcoides NRRL 50072; assembly: GCA_000328965.1. Lineage (NCBI taxonomy): Eukaryota > Fungi > Ascomycota > Leotiomycetes > Helotiales > Gelatinodiscaceae > Ascocoryne > Ascocoryne sarcoides. The sequence continues at coordinate 2,276,552 of KB205946.1, read as the reverse complement.
CAAGATGAAGATGAGAGTGGAGACGAGAATCTTGACGAGGACCATGATGAAGATAACAAAGAAGACGAGAGCATAACTCCGAATGATGCTGCATACCAAGCACACGCCGATATTCCTGAGCGGTCATCTCTATATGAGCTTGGTGGCGCAACGGAAGTCGCCAGAGCGCATTTTACAACACACCAGCTGAAGCAGATCGTTTTATACATGAAGAAGAACAAATCATGTAATCCTACTATGGCCTACAAAGAGTTTGAACAACTTCTAGAAGATCTTGATTTCACCGACCCCTATCTCGGCACCGAAGTTATCATGGCTTTGAAGAAGAAAGTGACTCGTAAAATCCAAGATCTCGGGCGAGTTATGGTGCAAAACGGAGCAATCACCAAGGAGTTGACGAAGAAGAAGGTGACCAAAGTCACATTTAATAGCTGGACAGATCTTTGGCTTCAACGCAGCTGGGATGGCTCAATCCGCCAGGATGGTAAGATGGAATCGAGAAGGGGCAAACCTTTGGTCTTGAGGCCTGCTCCTCTTAGAGTCCCTCGGTCTCATACGGCCTCCCCGGCGGCTTCAAAGCCTGCAGCTTCACAGCACAAACGTTCTTCGAAGGTGAAGACAAGTCGTCTGAGAGCATGCCCCTTGACATTCGAAGGACGAATTGGTTTTGTTCAAAACCCAGTTGCCAACGCCGAATACGATGGACTATGGCTAGATAGTCCTGAGACATTGGCTGTAGAATCTCTGGCAAGAGAAACTACCTACCCCGAACCGCTAATATTCGAACCTTCAACAGAATACAAAAAGCTTCTCAATTTTTCGAAAGATAATTACACAAGTCCGGGGCCATTGTACAAAGAAATGTTCAATTGTGCCCAATCAAGTCTTTACAAGAGTAGCCAGGAAAGATTTTCGGATACAGAAGAAGTTGAGAATGATGGCCCTTCGGAAGCTTTTCTCCGAGTCGTAGAGACAAATTCTCGTCTCGGCTTCCCTAGAAAAGAGTACCAAGCTCCAGATTTTGCAAGAGGGCTCAAGAATGTAGCCAGCAAAGCATTCGCCAGGCACACTACCCAAGCAGGCAAGAGGTTGTTTTCTCAAAAGCATTTTCCGCCGCGCTCGACCAGTAATGGCTCTACAGATCTTCCTCGCCCTGCAATCATGAACCCGGCAGATTTTGAGTGCACTTTCACTAGCCAACCGAATGTTTCCAGTCGTGTCGTAGTAATTAGCAACCAATCTTCTACTTTCAAAGATTATGGTTCATATGAAGAGCAAAACTATCTCCAACCTGTGGATTTTGGTGATTATCTCGAGGACGATGAAGACGATGAAGGCATGGAAGGCGAAGGTATGCTAGCCGCTGGCGATGAGGTTTTTGGGATTGATGAGACTGGGAACGAGGACGAGGAGGTTGTCGAGGAAGAGGAAGACGTTGAAGAAATTGAGTGCAGTGATGAGGAGGTGGCTGAAGTCGAGGTGGAAGGACGAGAAAACGGCTACGCTTTTCTCGATACGGAAGACCCTTTTGTGGATACGCCCGAAGTACTCTCCTTAAGCAAGACTAGAAAATCCCCAACATCAAAACTCGCTCTCCTGCATTTCATGAAGAAACTCACCTCTGGTGAAGATAGGGAACACGAGTTATATGCAGATTCTCTCTACGCCAATTCCAACGAACTGCAGGAAGGGCAAGCCAACGAGCATCTCAGATCTAATCTTTCTTACACTGATCGCATTCCTGAAGACATGGAAGACGTAGACTCCATCAAGCTCGGTGACGAAGACACAGAGACTAGCGGTTCTGACTCCGAGGACGAACAAGAACTCTCAGACGGCGAAAATGTTGAACATTTATCTCAAGGATCGAAAGAAGTCAGCGAACACGGAGCAGAGGTTATCCAGACTCAACATACTCCTCCTACTCCCCGTCGCCAACTTAATTGGAATATTACCTACTCTCGGTCGAAGACAGAAGGACAAACTGAACCCACAACACCCACCCGTACGAGCAAAAATGCCCCAGCCGCCAAAAAGGCCAAAGCTGAATCTCAAAGATTCCAGCCGCTATACCAAGTCATCGACATCACCTTCGATACGTATCCTAAATGGAAGGAGCAGCTTTTCATGATTCTCAAGGCCCAAGCTGCATGGAGCATTATCGATGATTCGATCTCCCATCCTGTGCCGCCTGATTTGACAGCGCACTCGGAGATCCTAGCCCAAATGACGGCGCACAGATGGTATATCCAGGACGTGAAGGCATACGAGGAGAAGAGCGAGGTGGCAATGGGCTGGATGCTGCTCACTATGGGGGAGAGGATGCGTAAAGCTGCGAAATCTTATGCGGATCCTAAAGCCTTGTACGAAGTTATAGAGAGGGAGTTCACGATTGAAGAACTCGAGGAGGAACTCGAGGAGGAATAAAGCATACTTCTGGTGTATAAGGCTGACAATAAGACTTTGCACTGCTGCAAGGTTTACTTACTTCTTCGACATATTGTCCAATACATACCGTCGGTCGCCTCTTATTCTTCAAACACGAATATAGCTGCTTGGCCTGAAATTTGATTTAGTTTTGTTTATGCGAATGGATACCTCTTTTGTTGGATTTTTGATCGCCGATGTGTTTGATAGGGAAGCGAATGTAGCGATGAGCGATTTCTGCACTCTTTGGAATGCAGGTTGCTTAAACACTAGAGGAAGTGTAGAGGAAGTGTAGATTTTGCGACTTTGTGTCGCAGAAATATGGCTGTACTGGTACTTTAGCGGTTGTCAGACAGAGGTTCTACTTCGTCGCTGATACATTCAAAAGCGATGTTATTTGCATGGATGCCAAGCAGATTCATTAGAGTAGATATAAATACCTCTCAGGCAATCAACACACACTATTAAACATTTGTTTCCTCTTGCGCTCTCCGCCAATTCCCTTTCACCACCAAAGCCAAGCATGCAAATTGTTGTTAGCATAATACTGAAGCTGCAAATTTCAAGCCCAGTATGCCTTCACATTCCATTACCCCTCATTATCTGTAGCACGTATCATTATGATAATCTCCAACTTTCTAATTCAGTCACTCTGACACGAGTTCCTCCTCCAAATAGCATGGCTCTCCATCCCCGTGGCTATGGAACTGGCAGCGACTGAAACCATAAGTGTCTAGGTTCTGGTCAAATTTTGCTGAAATTTCTCTATTGTGTTTGGCAAAATGCAAAAAGAAGTCGAAGAAAGGTTCTGGGCTATCTTCGTATAGAGTACGATAATCCGCCTCACGTTGCTGATCGTGATTGATCCGCACCAAAAGTCCGGCCCAAGCGGCTGCGTAGAATTCTCGTAGCTTGCTACCCTTTTCAACTTTGATATATAATTCGAAAATTTGAGCTGAGGTAAGCTTCCTTTTCTCTCGTACAAAGAACTCCTCAATTCTGTCAATCAATCTGTCCATCAGCTGGACCATGCCATGCTTTTCCCCGAGATAGTAGAGCTCCTGAAATCTGTTGCAGGCATTGAGACTAGAAGCTAATAGGATAGTATCTCGGTATAGAAAGTTTTGAAAGTAAACAAAGGCTGCTGGGCTTATGTCAAGTATCTCTAACTCAGTCATCCTATGGTCGACGTTCAACACTTCCATGTCCGAGGCGTATTCGTTTTCGAAGCTATTGTAATCCGGAATTTGGTTCTTGAGCAGGTTTTTGTGCACAACATACTCATTTTGTCTGGGGCCAATCTTGAAAAAGATAACCTCCTCTCCGAAATAGCTACTAAAAATTAGTAAAATAGTTAAATGAAAATATGCAAGCATTTTGGCCAACCGACTTTTGAGGCGAACTCCTTGTTGCATTTTTTATGTTCTCTGCAGATAGCTTTGAGGATTCTTGAAATTTCGCAGATGATGGAGAGTCTGTAATCACTAGAGGAGAGAGACGGGACATTCCAGGTTGATGCTTCTTGCTTTGGCCTCCAAAGAGAAATCAGTCCGCTAGCTCTCAACTTCAAATGGCGCGGGAATGCAAGTCGGAGCCTGAAGGCTATATATTGCAGAAGGAAAAGGAAAACTTACCACCATTGATTCCAACTTCGTCTTGCACAGTAGCTTTCCTCTTAAGACCACCGAGGTTGGGCTTCCTAGTTTGATCCATCCTCTCGATTGTGAAGGCTAGGCGACCTACCATCCACCACCCCCCTTTTGGTCAACCCACCTTTTGGTCAAGTAAATTTAGCGAGCCTCACCAAAACTCTAGGTTTTAAAACGCTTACATCTCAGCTAATTTTAGAGCTATATATATAAGAATAGTATTGTTCAATTAGGAATTAAGTACTTATAAAAGCCGTCTCCTCTTAATAAGCCTCCTAGCTCTAGTGTAGACCTAAAGAGGTAAAAGCTCGCCCCCACTTTCAAAAACCCCCGCCTTTGAATTCTGTTATACTAGGAAATACGAATTTGACTATATAAAGGGGCGTAGCCTATTAACTTTTAGCAAAGAATCCATTTAACTAAATAAGCCTCCGGATTAGAAGAAAGGTGTTATTAAAGCTAGATTTGGTTAGATATAGCTGTCTGTTTTAGTATTCGAGAGAAAATTAACAATTAAGAAGCCTTATATTTTTAAGCTATATAACACTGTAATAAATACTTATTTGAAACATTTAATAAAGTATAAGATATAGTTTCTTTTATATAATAAGATCTAAGCTTTTTAAGACCTATTTTTTATTGTTATAAATAAAAAGTATAAGAAAGATAAAATAAGGGAAATAGAGTTTCAGCTGTAATTTCCTAATTTTTGAATATTAAGATATTATAAGCTATAACACGAATATTAAAGAAATAATTTTAAAAAAGTTAATTTTGACTATTTCTTTAAAGATTATACTTACTAGCTTATTAATAGTATTAATATTAAATAAGATGTAGGTGTTTTAAATCGTAGAATTTTGGTAAGGCTCGCTAAATTTACTTGACCAAAAGGTGGGTTGACCAAAAGGGGGGTGGTGGATGGTATAGCCTACCTACAGAAAGTGATTTGAAGTATAGCTAAAATTGGTGAGAGTATCAGCGGCGGTTTGTTAGAATAAACAGAAGTTTGAACCTTAATAAGGCTCTTGATGAAGATGATTGATGTTGGGCGGGAAACGAGAAGGTTCTTAGGTTTCAGCGAGAGGGTGTGCCAACCATTTTCATTTTACGTTTTAAGAAGTACCCAATGAGAAAGATCGGGCCTTGAGCGAACTTCTGCCAGAGTCCTCGAGCTTCACCGATAACAGATTGAAATCTCAAAGGTATAAAGCAAGCAATGCCATATGTGAAATAGTAAGGTTGGGTTCAGTATCACATTAAAAGTAGTAAGATAGAGACAGGAGTTGTATGCTTAAATTCAGGCCTAGTTGCATCAAGAAAATACGTTGGCCAAGTAGCTATAAAACCACCATTACCCACTGAATCCCGCCATCGCTTATACACAAGAATATTATGTAGAAACACAACCCGCAAAATCCTTATTTTTCCATTCCTATACTCCTACGCTATAGGTATTGGGGGACTTAGTTGTTGAAAGCCGTCGTTTGAAATTGGAGAGTAGTACTTTGTATTGCGGAAAGCGAGTCTGATAAGTATGCCTTGTTCCAGTTTAAAAAGCCCGCAAAAGCGAAATAAATGGGTTGATTGTTAATAACCTAAATCTCTTCTTTTGCTGATCCAATAAGATGCTTCTGGTCTTTTTGGAAGTCGAGGCCAGACTGAGGACTATACTCTCTAGCCGCGACAGAAGTCTACTTTTCGTCTGTACTCTCCAAATGGCATGTTTCTCCTTCGGAGTGTGTATGGAAATAACATCTACCGTAACCTTGCTCTTCATCCCTCGTGACAGGATCGATGAGAGTCTCGTCCGATCCCTTCTTTGGATGTAGACTACGAACATATCTGGCATGGAGAACACCATAATCCCTAGTGAACTCAGGTATTTCCTCAAGTACCTTCAGATATATTTGAGTACGTCGTGAATTGCCACAGATCATGGCGTCTATAGTCGTTGCAGTAATGAAAAGACGAAGCTTGCTCTTTTTGTGAGTGTTGGCGTAAACTAGACGAATTACCTCTGGAATCAAGAAAGTAAACTTGTAGATAGCTTGCAATTGATCCAGGACGATGTTGGCTAGTCTGTTGATGCAAAATTTCTCTGCCGAATACCAGACCCCGATCAACTGTAGGCAAGACAGGGTTGTTGGTATCGCGTCTCGATAAAGAAAGTAGACAATTGCATCGAAGGCTTCTAGGTTATCTTCAGGGAGGTAGATCACACCATCGGCTTGCTTAGAATCTTCATCGAGCGCTTTGGAAAAGAAGTCAGATTGCTCGCATATCAGCTTCCTGTGAACTGCGAACTCCTTGCGCTTTGGACCAACGAAGATCGAAACGACTTTAGATCCTAGTGAGCTGAGAACATTTTTGTAAGCATCAAGTTTGGAAGATTAGATATGACAGCGATAGGAAAGAACGTTCTCAGAACTGAGACTGACAGAACTTAGAGCCGGTGACCTCGTCTCTTGCCTCTGACAGGTGACATTCATATTTTCTGGCGTTGATTGGTCACCCATTGCGTTGACTTGAAAGGTTGCTTGGAGAGCTTTAAGCCGAACAATTGTGATAACAATATACTTAGGTATCACGAAAACCTAACGTGTTGTTATCATTGATATTATCGTACCCACGTCCTGGCTCACGTGAAAGTTTCCTTTGAGGTCTTCTCGGTAGCTTTAGCTTCTGTAAAGTCAAAATCACATGCTCATGTTTCTTTGCCAAAGCTGAGTTCTTTATGAGAACTTCAGGTATACCGCATAAAAATCTTTGTGAAATGTTTCAATTTCATTTGAAGAAGCATTTAAAGCAAGTTTCACAGTCTCGAGCTCTCCTAAGGCCGATATACATTTTAGCTTTTAGCTTTGCAAATTTATTAGCCAAATTTTGTTCGCATTCTCATAGTAACTACGCTTGCAAGAATAGTAGAAAGCTAATAATTCTAGAACAGAGGATGCTGACAACTTCATGCTGAATGTCGCTTTACTCTGTCAGAAGCGCCAGATACTAGACGGCTGAAAATGGTACCTATTTCAGAAATGCGGAGATAGGCATCTTGTCTAGTTGTTTATTGAATTGTATAAAAGAGTCTGTATCTTAAATAATAACATGAAGGAAGCCCTAAAGTTTTTGTATCCTAAGCTCCGTACATGTACACAGCCATTCAACCAGTACCAATGCTTGATGGCCTATAAATGAAACTGAAAAGGGAGTGAAAGTAACTGGAAATATATTTCTGGACAAGAGGCTTTGATGGAAATTTGCTGCTTTCATTCAACAGAACTCTTTTATCGACAGCTAATCTATTAGCACTGATCTCCTTCAGTGACCAGGATGTGTTGTACTTCCAGTAAAGCCTTTCTCAAGAGAGATAGGTTTAGGTTCCTGTCTCTTAATTCCCCAAAATATCCTCCGCCCTCATGATACCCTCCTGAACCCCAAAGAACAGCCAAATCTTCTACACCCTAAGCCTGCTTCTTACTTTCGCCCTCTAAATGGCAACTCTGACCCTCTGCATGGGTATGGAAGAAGCAGGCACCAGCTCTACTCTTGCCCCGTGAATCAATATCAAACTTCGCTCCTCCTCTTATTATGTCATAAATTCTGAGGCCAAACTCGAGCTGAAACTTTGCATAATCAATAGCAAAATCAGGGCATTTCTTCATGAACTCTGTGCCGATATTGATAGTCCAAGTAATTTTCATCTAAACCGTAAAAAGCGAAGCAGGACATCAAGGCAATGTAGTTTTTCCCTGCTGCATACACTCACACGTTGCTACCTTCATAAGTTTGCCAATAAAAGTCTCTAATATCTCCAATATCAATCCAGGCGCTTCCAGTGGAATTCATATCCTGAAGTTGATCCATAGTCATGTTCATAAGGTCGCTGATGAAATATGTCTCTGCAAGAACAAATACCCGTAGAGAATGGCTGAAGGTTTTTTCTTCTTTTCGGAAGAGCTGGGAGTACTAACGTCGTCGCTATATATTGGCAACTGGCCACGATACAGCCAATTAACCAAGGCGTTAAAGTTCTCCTCATCATCTTCAGGAAGATGTAGAACGCTGCTTGTCCTATCGCAAAACTTCTTGGAGAAAAATTCGGAACGATAGTAGAGGAGTTTTCGGTGGACGGTAAACTTCTTGGCTTGTCGGCCCAGGAATAGGGTGACGAAATCAGTTCCCAAAGCCCTATACTTCTTAGCCATCATATGTCAAGATGAAGAAATCTAACTTACTCTGCACTTGAAGAAGTTGGTGTTGAGCCTGCCATATCTGGGTTGTTGCGTGAAAGGAGAGAGCAGTTTTGGGATGGACGTCGAAGAGAGCTGTGAGCTACTAAGTCTTCATGCTCCCTAGAATTCCAAGATCAGCAGAAATAGCATAAATGCGGTAGAAAAGGCTTACCGGTCGGAGAGTAATGGAGCGCGACAACGAGGTTGACGAGAGAATGTTGAAGAAGGATGAAAGTCGTATCCTACAGAAATTGAAATCGAGGATGCGAGAAGAAATAAATAGTGGCGAAGTCTGCAACACCAAAAGCAGATACGGAAGGCACAGTCGGTGATTGTCGAATGCCGCTTTCGGAGGCACGTGGTCGGAGGTTGGTAGCAGAATGCTTAAAATTAATAGAAAACGTTTGAGATCAGCCATCATCAGTTCTCGCAACTACTATCTATTGCTTGGAAAATATGTATTGTTGGGAAAAGACAGCAGAGCTGGGTCTCATCATATTACATTTATGGAAACATGAGAACCTTGGGGTATATATTAGATTTTGAAATCTCTTGCAATTCTGATACTCCAGCTTCACTTCTCTCAAATGGCTGATACTCAGGGTATCATAGCAGCAATAACAAACAAATTATCCATTGATCAGTTGGCCCATATCATCAGAACCATAGAAAGACGCTCATATTAGTGGTTCCCACAAAAGCAAAGCAAAGTATCAAGCTTTCGATAAAGCTGGCAAGCTCGACATCTAGCATGATTGTCCCACAAAAACAAATCCCAAAGGAAATATGACCATCTTGCTCAGTCAAGTAGCTTCCTCTTCGCTTTGTGATTACTCGGAGTTTTCTCCTGCATTAGCTGGCCAAAAGTAGCAACCTCGGTCGGGAAAGAGACCCGTATTCTCAAGATCGCTGGAGTCCCTACCCTCAATCCTGACTTGATTTTGATCATGAATATGGAAATAGCAAGGGAAAATACCATCAGTAGATCCATGGCTAGGTCCATCAATACAGACAAGGCAACTACCAAACTCTCCATGGCAGTTACGAATTCTAGGGTCCTGGTTATCGCAGAACTTCCGGACAGCCTCCAGAAAGTCATCCATAATATCATCGTCAGCCTTGATCAATTTTTTGAGACTTCCATTATTGACGTAATGCAGGCTTCTGAGAAAGAAAACTAGGGAGGCAGCACAGAATTTTCGAAGCTGGGAACCGGGGGAAGTATTTTGATAGATGGCCTTTACCAAACCTGGCTCAGGTAATCTGCCGAGTTTGAGAAAGCCATCTTGAACCTTGTCCATAACCCTGTTTCGTAAGGCTTGTTTCAGATTGTATTGGTCCACCATGGCATAGAGACGACACAGATTCTTCAACATCTCGGCGCAAGCAACAGGTGTAGCTGATGGGAGGACCTCAGGCACACGGCGGGAATACAAGATCTCAACGAAGAGCTTGAAGACTGCTGGATCGGTATCGTTGAGGGCAAAAATCCGGGCAGTTTCCGACCTGCTCCTGGCTATCTCGTGGAAAATTCCACCAGTCACGCTAAGCAGCTTCTTATGGATAGTGTACGAAACCTCCTTTCCTTTTTGACCAACACGAATCTCAACTACCTCAGAACCCATGAGACTAGAAACCCAGAAGGTTAACTATTGTTTATGTAGAGGAGAGATTCAAGGTTCGAGGACTTACTCGCTGATCAAAGGTGCAATTGATTCAGTGCTGCGAATCAATGCACCACTCGTAGCACTCGTACCAGGACTGGTCCCATCTTGTTGCGAAGTCTGCCCTGATTGTGGTCGCTGAGAGAAAGTCTTAGCAGGAGATAGCTCTACAACAAAAGGCTCTAGATACCTACCGACATCGCGATTCCTCTCCTAGGCTGCATGAACTTGAATTCTTGGAGGAAGGCGTATAGCGTGGAATAAAGAAGATCGTTGAGGGAGAGACAATCGAGCGTTGTCGGAGTAATCAAAGGGTGAAGTCGAATTGCTTTGATGAAAAGCCAAAGTAGGAAAGATGAGCAAGGAACACTTCGTAGGAAGAAAAGGTGCTTGCAGGAGAAGGGAAGGTGAGGTTGAAGAATGAGGATGTTGTTGACGCGAAGTCGAGTTGGTGGTCAAATCCATGGCGTCTTGTATTTCCACGTGACTATCGGCCTTTCTACCTAAACGCTCACTTTTAGCCAAGATCTTTGCCCACACTCTTCGAGAATACCACTTGTGCTTTTTCGGGGATTCAAAAAAGTTGTTCAGCTCTCCTAAGTACAGCAAGCGTCTAAGGTTCTAAAACGCAACTACCAGAGGATGTATTCTACATCTCTCAAGTTCGTCTACGGGAGTCTGTACCAGTCTTTAAATTACCTTCGTACAATAGAGGAAATATCCAAGCATGGCTGACCTGCTACGAACGTCACAGGAAATTACTGCTCACTTCAATTTCGAGTTGAAGTCAAACCAGGCTAAATATCCACACATCAAACTGCGACTCAAAATAGAACTTTGTGCAATTATAATTCCAACGCTCTTTCGAGAAAGTTATGCGGGAAATGAACACTTCACTATTCATTCTAGCACAAAACAAAAGATGGATTGGGCCACCCTTGGTCACCCTATGTTGCAGTTCGAGCATAAACCGAGCGTGAAGATATTGAGGGCATTTAGGGGTGGTAAGATAACACAGAGCAAGTTCTAGACCTATGTATATACAGTCATTTGCTTGTCTTACTAATTAACGTATAGCTCGCTAGTCAAATGTTTGAGCATTATTTTGCGGGAGACTTTAATTGGAGCAGAAAAGATGATAGGCATAATTTTGAAAATACTCAAATCACTAGTCGCACTGTACAGTACATCCTAAATCCGATATAAATACTCTAGCTCAAAAGATTAGAGTATAAGTATCGTTGCCAGTTTGGCACTCAATCGCATGTGATATCAACGAATTCCCTGAGTAGTAGCTTCCCTCGGTAGATTGATTAATCGTAGACGGAACCACAAGCGGGCCATAAACGAAAAGAGGGTAGCCACAGCGCTGATAAGTAAGCTCGCAAATTGACGTTCGAGTAACTGGGGGATTTTCGCCAGTAACTTTAAGAGAGGAAACCATGACCAAGGGAACAGTTTCCCTCACTGCTTCCCGGTGCAGGTAGCTCATTCCTATAGAAGAGAAAGATAATTTTAGCGCGGACATATCTTCCTGTCCTCTACCCTTTCTCTGTTTTCCATCTTCTTGCAATAATCAGACACCATCAGTCCACAACTATAGCACTTCATCTGCGTTCATCCCCTCTTCAAATAATGCCACTTACTTTCAAAACACCATTGCAAGTATACTGTGCATCTTACTAACCTTTGAGTTACTAAGAGAAGACAGGTAAACACCTGCCACCTGGTCAGTGCTACCTTTGGACACAACTCTCTCCTACGACCACTTGGCTTTCATGTCTCTATAGCACTTGCTAATGCTATTCTTTCTGGCAGTTATATCACTATATTCTGCACTAAACAGAACCTCCCTGCTGGCCCTAAATATTCTCTCAGTTTAACTGTCCGTCGACCATAATATCTCTCTTCTAGCGCACAGTTCTAGGTAAAGAAATGTGATGATGGGAATGGCGTTAAAAGTGATATGAGGGTTTATTAATAATATAATCAAGTGAGAATAATCGAAGTAATAAATCCGGGCTTAAAGAATAGCAAATACAATAAAATTTAAGCTAGGGAAACAAGGAAAGGAAAAGGAAACCGGGATACAGTTTATATTAACTAGCTTAAATAATTAGCAAGCAACCTAACAACTTTATTATTTATTATAACAGTTAAAACCAACGAAGAGATCTAGATATACTCTAGAACCCACAATCATCTGGGAAAGAGAAGTGAACTGCTAGGTCGGTAGCTAAGATGGCCAGTCGTGAGTTTGCTTGTAACACAATCGTCTACGAAGAGGCACGCATAAAAGCCCACCTCCGAAAGTAAAAAAGGTCCCTCCTGTCACCATTCAAAACCCCTTACGCCACACCCACACCTCTGCCACCCCCGTACTTTTGGCGAGCGAGCCCCTTTTCCCCTTTCCTCTCAGTTCACCCCGCGTCACATGTCAAACAGAAATCACCTACGATAGTGTAATCAATGCCCCCAAGAATAATGGCAGAACAAAAACCACTCAAGCGCAGAAAAGGCACGTCTTATTGATGATCTCTCCCCTCTCCTCCCGCACCTACACAGTCCTAAATAGATAAAGCACCACCTCCCCAATCCTCCCTTCCCACCACCCTCGATCTACCAGATCCATACCATCTCCCCACCAACGCTCAAAGATCAATCAACCACCAACCCCTTCTCCCTCCTTCCCTCCCCCCTACAACAAAGACCAAACCATTCAAACCCCCAGCAAAACGCCCCAGCGCCCCTCTATGCCACTCTCCCAAACAGTCAAAAAAGGAATCAATCAACGCAATCGTCAATGTCGCCTTCGCAGCAAGGCACGCAAAGCATGGACACCCCCATCCGCTCTGCGAGCGAGCAAGCAAGCCCAAATCCTCTCCCACCACACGTACATCTCAAACCACCACAGGTTGAAAAAGGCCAGGTCCATAGGGAAACTGGTCAAGTAGAAAGAAGAAAAAACAACCAGTCGCTAAATCCAGGAATTCACTGAAAACACACGCACATCTCAAACCACCCAGTTTTTCCTTTATTGATTGTCATCAGACCTCCCAATTCGATTGCTATCATTGTTTTAGTGGGTTTTTATCTCTTCCTATTTCATCGATTAATTAAAGGGAATTCGTCGTCGTGAATGAGAACAGCGACTCGTGCCATACAGGGTATCTTTCGAGTCCGTCCTTCGGCGTTAGGGAGCGGGAGTAAAATCGAGGAGAAAAATGTCGGCTATGATAGCATAAAATCTATTTCGAGAATTGCATCGAGAAAGTGAATGTTTCTTGTATGTAACTATGCACACCCTCCTCTCCATCTCACCCATCCGCGCATCCATCTGCGCAATATCCATATTCATCACAGATATAGTCGCAGGCATACCTGAAAACTCCAGTAGATACGAATTTGTTCTTGGTTCCGATACTTGCTGACTTTCTTTCAGATGATATAGTCTAATCGGGAGTGTCTTACGTGCTAGGTTCGACCCTTGCTGCCGGATCCTCGACATATGTCGAGTCGGCCGGTATGGCGTTCTGTCTCTGCGCTATCACCTCGCGAGCGTAGAATTCTACAAGCATCGTTCCATATGCTTCTAGTTCCTCCACGGGCACCGAAAGCCGGAAATCGTTTAATAAGAGAAATTGTAATTCAAGGTGGTTAAGTTCTGCTAAAGGCAGACCGCCAACCTAGAATGTTCGTTAGGAAGTGCAAAAAAGTCATTCAAGCCTTCAGACTAACCTTCGCGTATCTAGAATTCGTGTAAAATACATCAGAGAAGAATTTGCTGGCACAAGTAACTCCTGCAATGACTAGTCGATGGATATTGAAGCTATCAACCACGAAAAAATGCGAAAGAGGAAAGATTGTAGGACTGTTTTGGCTGTGATCTGATGGGGCGTGGGTATATTGAGCTCTTTCGAGATCTGAGTTTATTTCCGGCACACTTCTTGAAGATGCTGGCGGGCTATCTGCCAGATCCGATCCCTCTAAGGAGTAGCCAGAAGATGGACGAGAATTTTCCTGGTCATGGTCTCTGCTCAAAGCCTGCAAAGGTGCTGCATTGACCCTCTCAGTCATTCGGTCAAAATATACCAGTAAACTCAAAAAGACTTCGTATGTTGTCGGACAATACTTGTGTATCCGGCTCAAGTAACTCAAAATTGTAATGCTCGGTACATTCTTTCCATGGAAGGCAAGTACACTGGAGGATAGGCCGCTCATGTTCATGGTTTCTGTTGGCAGAAGAGGTCGATGTAGACTCTCGTGCTGGTGATCGTTTGTTGTCGTAATTTTGGTAAGAAGCCCCGCTACCATTTCAATGATATCCGTAATGGGCATTCCACTAATCTCGTATTTCAAAGTCGGATCGTCTGCTGTCCGCCGCCTTCCAGACTGCCCCCTATATGAGAGAAATTCATCCGTAGCAAAACTCTGAATATGTGCCAAATCTCGAACTTTGATGGTATTCCCTCCATATTTCTTTACATCATCTAACGAACGGGCGGCTCTTGTGATAGGGGTATAGGCGGAATCCGATGGGGATGTAATTAAAGTTGGCCTCGCATCCGAAGGGGAGCTCTCTGGCGACCGCTGCTGATAAGGGACATCTTGTGAAAAGTGCTCTTGGCTGGTAGACCGTTGTCTGGACTGAGGAGTGTCCGTGTCGGTGGAGTTTGGTGGGGACGGCAGCTCTGCGTTCACCTGCACAGTTCCCTCAGTGGCCCCATCACCTCCTGCCGGTATCTGCACGACCGTCCGAGCGGATGAATTGGAAGCGGTTGAGCTCGCAGATGTGGACGTAACGGGATTCGGTCGAGGAGAGGAGGGAGGAGCCTCCGCGCGTGATCGTGATCTTTGTCGATATGATGAATCGGACGAGGCTCGCTGCTGCCCAGAGCCGGCTATCATCGTATGACTGCTGTGAAAGCGCGACGAGTCTGAGACGAAATCGCTGAGAACCGCAGCCATATCAGCATGCTATGAGTATGAACTGAGGGAAGTGCTGGAGAGACGTAATTAGCATGTGCCTCGCTGGTTCAAATACGCTCGCGCGGCGGCGACGGCGACGATAGAGAAATTGTGGATCAAGAAATAGGTATCAGGCACACATTGAAGGCAGAGAAGAGAGTAAGAGACGCCAGAGGTGAGATAGACTGCGCGGATGCGATCTCCAAGTTGAACTGGGAAACCGACGAGTGCCGGGCTCTGCGCAAAGGGAAGTCTACAAACAGAGGCCGATCCAAGTTGACTCGAGAGTTGTGGAAGGACAACGCAGCTCTCAACCCCTCGAAATCACATCAAGTAATGCGCGGGGAACCTCAGCGAATACTGACGGGCGCGTGAATGCCTGGTATCGTGGGGGTGGGTACATTGGGCGAGGCTCATCTGGTGATCGAAGAGGGGCAGCTTACCGGACCATTCCTGTTGGAAGAAGCAATAAGATGGGGGTCTCTCGAGGCGCCGCTGGCTGCGATAATCAACTCTGCGCAGTGGTGGTTGCTATCGTGCGATTTGGGTTTGTTGTTGCTGAGACTTGTACTTGGTATGCGGCCAAAGATTCCCGACGAAAGTTCAAGACAAGAGCGCGCTTAAGCACTCCGGTGAACCTGGCGCAGTATGACGAAGACGAAGGCGAAAAACGTCGAAACGGTGGATCCCGCACGACGGAAATAGCTGGGACGAATAAGCAGCAGCCGTATACACTCTCTTCGGATGGTGGCAAGAATATCAAAAGAATATCAAACGCTGATCAAGGCAAGACGCGAGAAAGGTGCGATGCACGCTTTTAAAAGGAGTCCCGAGCTATCGGTGATACACGGGCAGGATTATTCCTGGCAGAAAGTGAATTGGCTTGGAGATAAATGCTTCTTGTTATTCGACCAGATGCGCCTGGAGCCGTTGGAAGCATTTCCCGCCAACAGAAACGGCAGAGCTCGACACGAGGCGCAAAGACGCAAATGAGCGTGACGAGGACTGCGGTGCTACTCGAGTAAGCTGGTGCGGCCAATCCGGCCTCCTATCTCTGGAGTCCAAGCTGTCTTGTACTACGGCCTCACAGTGGTCAGTGCCGCAGAGTCTGGGACTTTCGTTCTCTCTTATTGCTTTTGCCGTTCGACCAGCAGATGAGACGAGAGATATCTATCGTCTGAAGCCTTTATCCTCACCGCCATGACGAGATATATGCTTCCCAGCTTCTTTGACCGCCATTGTGCTTCCCGCAAAACCGATACACCAGAACGCCATGCCATTCATTAATGCTCTCTTCTATAATACACGTGTCTATTCGTGGCGAACAGCATAATTGGTGTCGGGCAGATACAAATGCCTATTCGCACCCTTCGCCGTCAAGACGACCATTCGAATGACGCCGCCAGAGCTGCCATCCCACTTAATCGCCTCTTGCAGTGCTCCCTTGACGAACTTGACAGCCTCTTCCTCGTCCATTCCTTCCTTCCAGTTCGAATCACAGTAACCGTAGATGTAAGTAGACCCGGACCCTCCGATAGCGTAGGACTGCTTGTGCAGTGAGCCACCGAGGGGTATCGAGTAGACTTGACCTCCGTGACGCTCGTCCCAGCCAGCAATAATCAAACCAGCACTATCTCCGTCAGCTCTTGCCATATTCCCACAAGATGAGCCCCCCGACTTACCTTAATCTATCCTTGTTTTCGTAGCATAACTCCTGGAACATCGCAGCCGCCGTTTGGGTGGTTGGTTGTCGGCCATTTTGGATACCGTACATGCCCAGCTGGTAGTGAACAATATCTGCAACGGCTTGTGTGTCCGCCGCAGATCCGGATCGACAGCACCAGATGGTATCGTGAACTTGTGTAAGCTTGTCGGTAACTCGGTTGGCAATGTATGCTCCAGTGGTGGTCCTACTATCCGCGCCTGAATAACCCCCAACGTCAGCATCTTGTCGAGGCCCGAGGAGATGGCAGACAAGACTAACCCAAAATGACACCGTCTTTAAAGTTGATAGCCATACTAGCGGGATGTTAGTCATGAAGTGATACTCGCGCTCGTTGATGTCTTGAGCCTACATCGAAGTGCCTAGGCTGCAGAATGAGGTTAGTAATGGGTCAAATGGGATGGGAAGAGTTCGTACTTGACTTCGCCCTTCTTTAGGCGGTCCATATCGACATGAATGCCGTCTATGTAAAGCTTGGGTTAGCTGGGGGGTGCCAAATGCAACCAGTGTATAATTTTCAGGTACCTTCATTCAACATGCCACTTGTACCGAACTCCATCATGAATATCTATAGGTCTGTAGAGAGTGTATGAGGTTCGGGAATTGGTGAGGTGGGAGACAGAGTGACGACGTGAAAGTTGTAGTTGAAGGGAGCTTCGAGAGCTTCAAGCTCAGGCAGCGTTGACGCGAATCGACATCGCGAAGTACGATCCACGTGACACACTTCAACAACCTTTTTGGTCCTTGGGCTTGAAGACTTAGAGGCTGGAAGTCCAAGTTCTTTGAAAAACTTGCTTCAGGCATCTTTAGCTTTGTTTTTTGGGTTAGTGTAATCGAATATTTAGATGAGTTTCCTTTTCTCAACAAAATTAAACACAATTACTGCAGAATGATTATGCCGAAGCCAAAGTCAAGCGGTTTTCAAGAACTCAAAATCTCCACTGTAGAATCCTTAAAGTAGAAGCTATACATTAGCCAAAAATAAACTAGTTCCGTCCTAAAGATTCAAATGTCTATCTATGCCTATGTGACTACAACGCATCAAAGTTGCCACTAATACCCCCCCCTAAAACGCCCGGCTATGCTACTTGCTACTCTTTTACTGTTGTTACATTGTACAGTACTCATTTCTGGACTGTACATCCTGCTCAATGGTTTATCCTCCCCTCGTCAATCTGCTTGGTCAGCATGATACTGGCACATGGTATATAAGGCCTACCCTTCTTTCTTCAACTCTAGCTTTTGGAATCCGTCTTCAAGCTTCTTATCCCCTGTGCCATCGTCTGCACACCCACAATCATAGAAATCGCCAATCTTCGAACAGTCAAATAATTCCTTGTGGACCTTTTTGTTGACCTCGTTGTGGACATGGCAAGCCCATGCCGCCGCCGTCGATCTCGAGGCTACTTGTGGGGGGAACTTCGTAAGGACTTTCTGAAAATGGCGAGCACAGTCGCCGCAAGGATAAAGACGGGCGAACAGATGAATGTATGATCTGAGAGCTTCGCTGTCTTCCTCGGTGGGCTTGTCGGGGAATTTAGCCATCATGGTATGAAGTAACTTCCATGTTGCGCGGCCCAGCTCCGCTCTATATAACACGTCAGAAAGAAGATCGCATACATCGGATTGCCCAAAGCTCCTACTTAACAGTCCTATTCTCAAGCTTCGGGGCAGTCGCCTCTCCAAATAATATCGCCTTGTCGAGGTTCAAGCCCGCGTGCTCTTGGTAGCCCGAAACATAGTCAGGATTCCTTGCCCCGTCTGGCTGCGAACGAAATACCGACACGAAGTAAAGACAGAAAATGGCAAACACTCCGACAACCGTGAGGAAAGTAAGGCTTTGTTTCCGTGGCATTTTGGAATGGCTAATGGCGGATCGAGAGGCCAGATGTTGATTGATGCTCGCTGACTTTGTCGTACGAGCCGGAGCCTCGTGTTTATACAGTACAGTAAGCTTGCGCCTGCCGACAGCTTTCTAATTAGGAACGAAAGAACCTGTTGGAACAAAGGAATGACTTCTGCAAACTGGAACTGGAAATGGTTTTCAATAGAACTCCAAGGGAACTCGACCAAAGAATCACTTCATTGTATACGCCGCGGTCGTATTTCTCAAACATTGCCTGATGGACTCACTCAGGACTAAAAATAATATAAAATAAGGAGCTCTTGGCCCCTTGTCGCTCTTCAGGCTTCATGCCGTGCCGCAAGGGGTCCCAGTTAAAAGTGACACACCCCGCCTCTCCGATTGTCCTCCGATCGACCAAAATATAATGATACATAGCGAATAAACCCATTCTGCTCTTCACTCTTCTCCATTGACCTCTAACACATTCTTGAAGTGGATATACTTCACTGCCTCCACCATGGTCTTTCCACCACCACCTGTCAACACAATTGACTGGAGCAATATTGGCTTCAGGGTCCGCGAGGGTACAATTCCCAGCTGTCTATTTACCCCTCCAAAGCCAGAACTAACTCTGCACAGTTAACGGGCATATCGAGTCCCACTACAGTGTCCAAACTGGTGTATGGTCTCCCCCCGAATACATCACCGACCCGTATCTCCGTATCCATGGCATGGCACCAGGCCTCAACTACGGTCAACAGGCCTACGAAGGGATGAAGGCTTTCCGCGCCCCAAATGGTGACATTACAATCTTCAGACCAAAGCGCAATGCCGCACGGTTGGCCCTCTCAGCTTCTTTTATCTCCATCCCCCCGGTTCCTGAGAATATCTTCCTCGATTGCGTTCATGCTGCCGTCTCCTTAAATGCAGAATATGTCCCACCGCACGAAACCGGGGCGGCTATGTACATCCGGCCCTTGATCTTCGGTTCATGTGCGCAATTAGGATTGAACCCTCCAGACGAATATACTTTCTGCGTATATGTGCTGCCCGTCGGTGTCTACCACGGAGTCCATCCAGTCAAGGCTCTCATCCTCGAGGAATTCGATCGCTCCGCTCCAGACGGAACTGGCTGCGTAAAAGTTGGAGGAAACTATGCGCCAGTGCTGCGATGGAGTGAGAAAGCCCGAAACGAGGGATACGGCATTACCTTGCACTTGGACAGCAAAACCAGGACCGAGATTGACGAGTTTTCAACAAGTGGATTCATCGGCGTCAAGAAGGATGGAGAGAATATCACTCTTGTCGTTCCAGACAGCAAAAACGTTATTGCAAGTGTAACGTCAAATTCCTGCTTGGAAATTGCAAAGGATCTAGGATGGAAGACAGAAATCCGCTCGGTAAGTTTTCTCCTGAGCCCTTCCCCGCTATCTCGCTCTGCCCTTGCAGAATCAGCACTAATTCGCCCAAAGATAAAGTATGAAGAGCTTGCCTCTTTCAGCGAAGTGCTCGCCGCGGGTACGGCTGCAGCTCTAGTGCCCATCAAGTCAATCACCCGCAACTCACGCAACGAGACCTTCAAATACATCGAAGCTGATTCGGAGGAGCCTGGCCCCATCTGCGTCAAGCTGTTGTCGACTTTGAAGGGGATACAAGCTGGGACGCTGAAGGATACGTTTGGTTGGAACATGAAGGTGGAGCCGGTGGATATTAAGAAGTACTCTACAACGGAAAATACAAATGGGGTTGATGAGCAAAATGTTGATAAGCTACCATAGAATAAGATAATAAAAGTACCGGCATTGCCTTATCTTCGGCACCAATCTTATAATCGAAATCCACGGAACCAACTTGAGTGGTACAAATTCCTCATCAGATTACACTTGGTGTCACAACCTCCACTTGCTTACACCGTCAGCCACTCATACGCATTGTTTCCCGCGTGGGATGTGTGTGGTTACATGACGGGTTATGTACGAACAACAGATAAGGATAAGCGCAGCGGGTGAGCGGCTCTATCCACATCACAGTCGTCAACAGCGTCTTATCTTGATACTCCGCGCAAGAATGCAGGATTCCCCGCATGACTGTTCAATCGAGTTGATGGGATGAGAAGATATGATGTGCAGTCTCACGTCCGGGGATCTGCTCCGAAGAAAGATGGTAATACGACGCGGGTATAGCAACAGATAGGGCCGAGGCTGGATATGAGGTGAGGTTGCAGGTGCAGTTCTAATACTGCTTTTGGTAAAGGCAGAGCAAAGTTTGCTATGACCTGGCCAATGGTTTCTGACTAAACACGCCATTGAGCATTTGTTTTGCAAGTGCAGATGGAGTGTACCATTTTTGACATGGAAACTCTTTATTTCACTCTCCTCCCCATGCTGTTTAAACGACATTCGCTTAGTCCTCCAAGGTTCTGGACTGTATGCTCTGCTAGTATAGAAATATGTTTCTAACCAAGTCAAATAAATTTAGCTTTCACGTAGTCTTTGCTAGCTTCAGATACTCGCAATAGGATTTCGATTAGCCGAGCCTGATCATCTTTGTGCTTTAGCATCACTTCGCCATTTTGAAGTGGTTTTTGTATTGAGGATGCTTCTGCACGACTCAGGTTGATATAGCCTTCTCTTGTTATTGATGAAGTCGATCTGTATCTTGCTGTTTTAAATGTGTAGAATGTGCTATGCTTTGCCAGCGTTACCTTGTCGAAGTCCGAGAATAGCATAAGAGTGGACGTATTTGTATATCCCTGTTTTAATCCTTTAGTCAGATGAAGAGATAAACATCCAAAATACTCAAGCCTGGTCCTTATCAAATTCTACGTAGTTAGGACTCAATCTACTTAAGACTTCACAACCAATGTACTATTCCATGTAGACTTTAGAACGAGAAATAATTGCATAACCCCTGCTTTCAGTTTTTCAAAAGGAAAGATAAACTTAAATTTATCAGCAATGTTATAAATTTTGTATTTGTGTATTTTCAAGGACTAAAATTTATCTCCTAAGTAACTAAACTACCTCCGCAACCATATGAAGATTGGATATTTCCAAATTCTAAATCTTCATCGCTCAGTCTAACTTCAATATTCCACATTTCCAACACTAAAATAATTACAAAGATCTCGTCTGCTATGCCTATCCCATTCGACAGCCGAGATTCCCAGACCTTATACAGTGAAAATCTATACAGGTTTATACAAGAGGTATACATACAAAGTGTCCTCCCAATCGTCCATCATAACGTCATCACCAAATCCAAATCTAGATCTCCGTGAGTTATATCCAAATCGGACATCTCCAAATCCTCATCCTGTTCCTCGGTGAAATCTGTAAACTGTACATTTTCCGAAACAATACCAGAATCATAACAAGAATCGGTCATTTCTAAATCAATCGACTCGTCGCTCGCATCTGTCATCTCCTCGTCTATGTCCTCTCTTAGGTCCTCTCCAGAATCTTTCATATCTAAATCTTGTTCCACCAGATCAATGTCCATCTCAACTGTCACTTCTGGGATGGCTCTCACGTTCTCCCTATCTTGGCCGATTTTCAACAACGGGAGTTGCTGTTGAATGTTAGTTTGGCTGATGGATCCGAAGGGTAACTGCGTTGTTGGTGAGTTAATTTGAGGTGCATGTGTCTGATGATTGAAAGTCGGGGTTGGGGAGGCGGTCTTTGTTGTTATCAGTGTATCGTTCGGTGTGTTTTTGCTCCAGATGACGAGGGATATTGTTTTGAATAAGGGAGAAGCAAGTAATACTTGAGGCAAGGTTTACTACCACCTTATGGGAAGTGCTATCCTCAATTTCAGACGCTATAAGGGTACTCTCCGTTGATAAAGGGGTTGACCTGATAGATAACATAACAACAGGGGTAAATAGCCAGCGTAATATGTTGTGGTGTATGTCGAAAGGTTATATTTCAAGTCTGTGAGTCGTGGGTTATGAGTGGTGAATTATCGATGTTAAGCGTTGAGTCAAAGATGTTGTAGAATGTTTGGCGAAGAAAAGAACCAAAAGTGTGACAAACGGGATTGAACATTATAGTCTAGTAGATAGTCAAGAACCATTTGAACTAGAAAACGATGCGGGTCTAACGTTAATGACTCAGTTCAAATGATTTTGCCGTTTCAGGCCGGCCTGAGAGTACATGGAATTTATAAATAATATCTATCTTAGTTTGAATTCTTGGATTATTCTTAATTAGTACCATTCTATGTATTTAGAATCTTTTTCGTATAGTAAATAGTCATAGTAATAGCTATGACGCGAGGAAAAACCAGATATTTCGCTCGTTAGTGGGACAAGTTTGAAGTGGTAGTAAAAAGGAGACTCCCCGTAGAAATAGAAATTCAAGAAATATAATTGTCTTTTACCCAGGCACGACTTTCCGTTCAAATCTTCTGAAATGATGTATTCGACTGTTGCTGCTGGGCTTGAGTCGCCGAGGCTTCGCTTAGGTTGGAAATAAAGGCTACGCTAGAACATAAGCCCCTTCCTGCCAGCCATATATTACTTACAGTCTCTCATTGAGCACTCGTACTAAAAGCAAACTCGCCATCTATTTAGTTGATTAAAAGAATATTCAATCATTGCATCAGAGAGTGACGAGCAGTTCAAAATATTCTGGAATGAGATGGGGGCTAGCCTTTTCGCCCGTTTGGTTATGTAACGTGTGAGGTTCAGTAATACGCAAATCCCCAGAGGCGCAAAGAAAAAAAGGCATGTCTCTCAGTAAGAAAAAGCATTGAATTGTGGAATTGTAGAGCGAATATAAACTTCGCATTTGGAAATATTGGTTTGTTTCTTACGATTTCCTCCATATTGCTGAGTTTGCATTAACCAGCCACGGCGTTATAAGTATGAAGGGAGTTTATTGAAGGTTTGCACTTGAGGAAGTATAGAAAGGCGAAGTAACTGAGATTCTGCAATTTTTGAAAGTTTTGAAGCCCCAGCTCACCGGCGGCATATGACTCGCAAAACGCTTGAAGGAAGAAAATCAAGCAAACTTTCAAATAATACTGGACTACGCTTAGTATGCTAGAAAAATAAGTGGAGTAGCAGAGAGCTCATGTGGCAAAAGTCGCCTTTCTCGCCGTGGTTAATACTATAATTACGTGAATATTTAAGACGTAGGGTTATTCAATTCAAGACTAAAAAGCATGCCCAGCCTAAACTCGAGGCTATTATACCAACAAATATATTTCCCAGTCCGAGCAAAGCTCCGTCGTTCGTTGAGGATGCTGGCGCGCTTTGAGAGATGGCAGCAGAAGTCGAAGGAGAAGTTGGCGTTGACTCGGACACTGATGAGCTTGTGGTAGTCGTAGTCGCATCCGATGTTGTAGAGCCTTGACTCGTGGCTGACGCTGAGGTTTGTGACGTTGTACTCTCAGGTGCTGAACTTGTAGTAATGACTGGAGTAGACTTGGACGACGATGACGATGTGCTTTTCTTGCTGGAAGTTGGATTCGAGCTTGAAACTGAGGTCGACGAGACAGGTGCGACAATACTCACAGTCTTCCCACATTCCTCAACCTTAGTCCATCCATCCTCAAATGCACCAGCCCACCAACTCCCACTCGAAGTCAACCAGTAGTAGATGAATCTATAAGCAGAGCCCGGGTAGTTGTGTGCCGTCTGGAAGAAGCCAATGGAGCATTCATCTAAGCATGAAAGCTCGTCTGCGTATTTTAAAGGCTCGAAGGCGCAATATGTGCCATCACTTCATGAAAGTCAGTCACATATGTTCCTCTAATCCTATTCGAAAGAAGCGGTAACTTACATATCTTTTCGGCAGCTTTGAGCAAATGTATACTGGAACACTTCCCCAATTACACTCACTGGCGCAAGAGTAATATCTGCAGGGTCGATCGTTCCTCCTACATATACGTCATGCCCTCCCTCCTCCGAGTTCTGTGCTTTGTCCCCTGGTAACGTACAAGCTTCCTCTATACCTTGCATGTAAGAAGCGAGGGAATCCGAACATGTCGTCGTGCAAGTACTGTAATAGTCGGAGCTAGTCGGCTTAAAAGGTGGACGCATTGAAGCTACGAGCCCAACCAGGGTGTAGTCGCAGTCAATATTTGCGCTATATGCATCTTTGCAGGCTTGTGAGGTAGTATTTGCTAGGTCGCTGGCTGTGTAAGACCAGTCTTCGCCTACCGTGTTGAGGTTAAAAGAACATGATACGAGGCCGTAAAAAGTCGAAAGTACTGAAATGGTGCTGTGAGAAATCATGACCCTCATATCTTTTTTTTTTCCAAAAAAGAAATAAGACCTTTTGGTTAACACTATTCTTTAAAGCTTCCAAAAGACCTCAATCAGCAAGAACAAAAACGACAGAAGAAGGCTACGATGGACGAGATCTACAAGGGGATTCGGAAAGCATTTAACCTTAAGATAAGATTAGCAGCAGGGTCTGAAAACCTTGGAAGTGACTTTCCATTGGAGAAAACAAAAAATGGCTCGAGTGGTTAGGGCGTAGTTGCGGCTCTACTACCCAATTTAGCCACCGCCGTGTTGCCAAGGGTATTCTTCCATCGCTTCGGAGAGTTGCTTACCCGATGACTCCCAATAAAGGGAATATACTTATCAAAAGAGAGGCTGCTCTATGATCATGTGGTTTTCATGCTTATTTCTTGTTATTGAAGCCCGTAGAATCTCCTCGTCAGTAAGTCCAATCTCTATCGACTCCCGATCAAAAATAAAACCCTCCATCACCTTCTCGTTTCATGATGCCTCACACAATCGTGGGTTCTAGTTGGATCTCGGCCCTCTAAACAATCAGGATGGCAGTTAAGGTATATGAAATATGAATTAAATGGGTGTTTGACAGTCTCCGTTTAACTGAAATCTTCACTTCCGTATATTTGCACTGTCTTCCTAAATCTTATGGGTGCTTTATTGCTTTTTATCTTTGACGAAGTGAAAGCCATCCTAGCAAATATTTACTGTCAAGCCCAACAAAGCTAATTAATCATCCTCCTTGTCTACATCATGCATCTCTTCGTCCTCTTCCAGCTCCTCTACAACAGCCCCCTCGACAACAGTCCCCTCAGTATCATTCACAGCAACATCATTGTCGATATTCTCCATACGGTCTATGAACTCGTCTTGTAACCTACGCAGCCAATCCAACAAAACATTCCCTTGCATTGGACCGTTCTCGGCTTGCTGAAGCGCCTCTTTCAGGCCTAGAACAAGCTTCCTTCGCTTTGAAAGTGCAGCTGACTTTGATGATTGTTTTTTAGAAGCCGCTTGCTCTGCCAGAGCCTTGGAAACCCCTTCAGCGGTTTCGAGAACTCTTGGAGGAAGACCTGCCACGCGAGCAAGTGCAATTCCATAGCGATCTTCTTTAACAAACCCTGGGCCGATCTTATAAAGCATTTTCATTGTGTTCTCGAGGCTCATATCCACTGCAAGGTGCATGTTAACAACGCCCGGACGCTGTTCCATAATTTGTGCTGTGTTGCGTTAGCTAGAGTAGCAGAACTGTGTATGAAAGTGATACCAAGTTCCCGAAAGTGTGTTGCAAACCAAATGAGTGCTCTACTTTCAACCAAAGCTTCTGCGATACTCAAAGAAATAGCCAATCCATCTCGACTGCTAGTGCCTCTACCAAGTTCATCAATAATAGCAAGACTCTTTTTGTCAATGTTCCTACCAGAATTCAATGTTAGATAGAATTAAGAACGGCGGCGAGGGGGTAGAGGAGGGATACCTCAGGATGAAAGCAGTCTCTCTCATTTCAGATGCAAAAGTTGAAACATTGGCTTCAATATTGTCGTCCATAGAAACCCGTGCAAATAGCTGATGAATTAATGGGAATGAGGCATAAGAAGCAGGCACAAAGCTACCAACTTGCGCCATGACATTCATGAGTGCAATAGAGCGAATATATGTGCTTTTGCCGCTCATATTGAATCCCGTAATAATCTGAAGGCGCTTTTGTTGGCTGGCATACACATCATTGGGTATGAATTTCTCCTTGTGAGCCTGGAACGTGGAGTTTAGCCCTTGTTATACATTTCATGAATTCACAAAGGAACTCTACCTTCTCTCTAACAGGATGGCGACCAGATTTTATAGCAATACAGTCAGTGAGCTCTGGCCTGGTATAATCACTATTCACATCGGCTGTTACCACCAATTGTGCAAACGCAGCCATCATATCGAGCATGGCAAGACTTTCACAAACGCGAAATAAGATTGGGATCTCTCCTCGAATGTTATCGAGCAGCTCCTGGATTGTATTGTCGCTCATCAATATCACCTCTTGATGGGAATCCTCGATACGTTGGTTTAACTTCACAAGCTCCAAAGTCTGACATTCAAGATATCCCTTCTTTCGATAACAGTTGATGAGAATGTCTGGCATAGCACGTTCGCTGAACTCGAATTCAGGGAGTCTTAGGAAATAACGGCGGATGTTGTCGTACCTAGTCTCTGCTCCCATTTCGAAGTGTCCTAGTTTGTTTTCAGCAGGCTAATGATGATCTAAAGATGTGTACAAAGATACGTCAGAATGAGGGTAGACTGACGGTTTATGTCGGTGACATGTTGATGCACATCCTCCGTGCTTTCCTTAAAGGTCTGACGAGCAACATCAAGAAGACCACTGACGCCAGACTAGAGTTATCTCAGCACGGTATTTCGACACTATAAATAGAAGGACTTACTTTTACAGCATACGTTCTCTGATTTCGCAAGTCTAGAGGCGTCCGCTGGTAAGATACATCCTCATTTATAACTTCTTTAATGAGTTGTAGAGTTGGGTCGATGAGTTCAGGACGACAGTTGTCTCGTATCGTTACTAGAAGATACGACTCAGCACCGGAGAGTGCTCCGAATAAGTGTGAAATTGACCCCACAAAGGTCTTCAGCATGAGAATGTTGTTAATAGATTGCTCTGAATACACTATAGATGCTTGCGTTGGGATGATGATCAACTGATTTCTGTTAGGCCTCTCCTTAGGTAACAAGAGTAGTAGGAAGACTCACACTCGTAAGAAGTTTCTCGACATCAAGAATAGATTTGAGAGCTGTGTAGAGGCGATAAGTAAATATTTTGATAGAGCCTCACGAGGATTACCTTGACGAGTTTGAAAGAACATGTCCTCCTTCGAGGAGAGCTCCTGCACAGCATCATAACGCTGGGTTAGAACACTTTCTTGAGTAGAAGGTTGAAGAATATTACTCCTGAGAAGTCGCGATCCCATGGGTGTTAGTGTTTCGTTCATGAGACCAAATAGGCAATCTTTGGACTTGGAGTTTTGAATATTTTGAATCAATTCCAATGACTGGATGGTAGACAGGTCAATCATCATAGAGCCTTCAGATGGCTGATACTTGATCCGCAGAGAGTGGAAGGCAAACGTCAGGCGCAAACTCAAGTCAATATATTTGAGCGCCTAGCAGGAACAAAGTCAGAAGCTTTTAAGAAATAGGAGCAAGACGTAAGCTGCAACATACTGCAGCAAAACAGCATGTTGCGTAAAAATTACCCCCAATAGCAACTTTGATCGCTTCAACATCTTCAACAAACGCCAATTGATGAATGTACTCAAGCCCGGATGATTCTGACCAGTATCTGCGATCAACCATGACAATTTTGGAGCCTATGACATTTTCCTCGACGACGGAGTACATCTTTGACTTTGGATTCGGAGGTGCAGAGGTCGACACGATAAGGATTTCGGTCGGCTCGAAAACTTGTAGCTTATTGATTGTCCTGGCATAAAACTGATTATCACATATTTGACTCAAAACAGCCTCACCTGTAGAGATATTCACGAAGGCAAGTCCCACTGTTGGTGAGACGCCACGGGCTTCACTGATAGCACATATGATTTGTTGAGACTCACCGCCTCCTATAGTGGAGGGAGCTCTGGACGCCCTCGATCGACGGCCAGTGCCAGGACGAGTCGTGCCCGACCTGGCAGACTCGTAACCAGGTCTGGAACCAAGGGCATAAGAGGTAGAGGTAGGATATTCATTCTGATACGACGTGGATTTGGATGCCGAGGTATAGCTGCAAGACGCGGAAGGCGTTGGAGTAGCCATTTGGGAGGTTGAGATCTGTGAGAAGCGTGAGCATCTAAATATTAGTCTATGTATCAACAGTGAATGCTTTTATTGAGAAAAAAAAGGCCAACGACGTGGGGTTGTGCTGAGAAATCAATAGGTATGTTCGGTTTTGAAGTTAAAATAGAGTTGAGACAACAGCTTCGGGAGAATAGCGGCATGCACGGGCCACAAGGCTGAACTTCAAGAAATTATTTTTGAAAACTTCAGATGGACAAGGGACATCAACAACTCAGAATCTTAGAATTCAAGATTCCTAGAACACACAACCACATATTCTCTCGAGGATCTTCGAGAACCTATTTAAAATGGCAACCCTGCTCCCCCCGCCGAGCAAGAGGCAGCGAACAGACGCTGCAGATAGAGCAAGAGAGCAACAAAATATTGAGGAAATCCCAAGTGACGCAGGAAGTTTGCGAATACAGTTCTATGACGAGACTACTGGACTACCAATTGGCCAGGGACCGGTCCTTGTGCCAGTTGCAGATGCCAATCCAAAAAACCTCGAGTTGTTATTGAACACCCTGCAAGGACATGTGAGTTCTACAAGAGATTGAAATAGTACTTGAGCTTACGAAGATCATTTGCAGGACTCCTCTGAGCATATTCCATATCGATTTACTCTCCCTGTGCCGGACAAAAAGAATCCCGAGCCGATTACTACAGCATTCCCCACAAATGTATGGAAGACCTTGATAAATCCAGGCTTGATCAGCACGGAAGAGATTCAAAACATATCAGCAGCACCACAAGCCGTTTTCAGAGTTCAGGCAGTCTCAAGATGTGCTTCAACAATACCAGGGCATGGCGAGGCTATTTTGGCAACACAGTTCTCTCCAAAGTCTTCGTCGAGAATGGTCTCGGGAAGTGGCGATAATACTGCGAGAATATGGGATTGCGACACCGGAACTCCAGTTCATACATTGAAAGGACATACTAGCTGGGTATTAGCAGTCAGTTGGTCTCCTGACGATTCCAGGATAGCAACAGGTAGCATGGACACCACTGTTCGCATATGGGATCCGAAGACTGGGAAGCAGCTGGGAAATGCAATGAAAGGGCACACAAAATGGGTCACGAGTCTGGCATGGGAACCATATCATGTTCAAAAGCCTGGTGAACCTCGATTAGCATCCGCCTCGAAAGATTGTACCGTGAGAGTGTGGTCTACAAATCAACAAACAATCGAACTGGTACTCAGTGGTCATCAAGGCTTGGTGTCTTGTGTCAAATGGGGCGGGACTGGGTTTATATATTCCGGTTCCCACGACAAGACTGTCAAAATATGGAATGCGAAAGATGGAACATTAACGTATACCCTCAATTCCCATGCCCATTGGGTTAACCATCTCGCATTATCCACGGACTTTGTTCTTCGAACAGCATATCACGATCACACAGGCAAAATCCCGGGTTCGGACGAAGAAAAAGTAACCAAGGCTAAGGAAAGATTTCTCAAGGCTGCTACAATACAAGGGGAGGTTGTTGAGAGGCTCGTGTCTGCGAGTGATGACTTTACCATGTATTTATGGGAACCTTCCAAAGGAACAAAACCAGTCGCACGTTTGATAGGACACCAAAAACAAGTCAACCACGTCACATTTTCGCCTGATGGTCTATTGATTGCATCTTGCTCCTTTGATAACCACACGAAACTCTGGAACGCGAGAGATGGAAAGTTCATCAATACTTTGAGGGGCCATGTAGCCCCCGTATATCAGTGTGCTTTTAGCCCTGATTCGAGGTTGCTAGTTACTGGTAGTAAAGATACCACTCTAAAGGTGTGGGATATGAAGACGTTCAAATTATCTGTTGGTAAGTGAAATTTGTATCTGTTGTATTTCGATATATATGCTAATGAACTTTTAGATTTACCTGGGCACAAAGACGAAGTGTATGCAGTAGACTGGAGTCCAGATGGGCAGAAGGTGGGTAGTGGTGGAAAAGATAAAGCCGTACGTATCTGGAGACATTAGCTTATAAACGAAATGTTTTTCTATGATTATACTTTTGAAATCTTCCGTGACCAAGAAACCATTCTTACCAAATTTCTTGCATTTGAGTTTTTAATTCTACTGTCACAGCCCAAAAGTTGCACCCAGTTAGGGTTTCTCCCATGCCAGGATAGCCGAGAGGTTGCACCCTATCCACCATACAATCGATACTAGAGCCCAGACTTATGACGACGAAGCATTAGCAACGCTTCAATCTACTAATCCCTTCTAATACCCAACTTGCTTCAGCTCGATCTCCCAACTTCCAACAAAGACAAAATAGGACAATCCAACTCAATCCACCGCCTCCATCCACAGCTTAAACAACACAATCAAAGCTTCGCCAAAAGATAAACCCAGGACGAGCGCAGCCAGGTACTGTAGGTGTTAATGTAAGTTCTTTTGGGAGAGGGGGGATTTTTTATTTTGAATTGATAGAGAATACTTACTTTGAGGATGGTTGAGGTTTCGATTCTGTAGTTAAATGTGTGGTTATGGTGGTGGGATAGTTGGAATGGGGGGATTGGCTGCGTGGTGGTGACTACAGCTACAACAGTGAGAGCGAGTGCAGTAGCATCTGGAGGCGCGAGAGCGGAAGCGTGACGGCGGTGGACTCGAGTGGGGCTATGGCGACCAGCAGTCGTTTTAGGTTATGGAGGTGGATGCTAGTGTTAGGCTGTTGGTGGAGGGATGGTTGAAGTGGGAGTTTGATGTGACAGTGGTTAAGTAATGGAGATGAGTGAGTGGCCTGCTTTATCTGAATCATAGTACGAAGAGGGAAATGTGTAACGAGTTTGGAGATTGAAGGCAAGACTACTTACAGCCATCTTGAATGTTCTAGTCTTCGACTTGCGCTTAGTCAGTATGGATGGTTCTCACAAGGGGGAATGATGAAACGACATACATGTTGTAAAAAGAAGAATCTGAGCTTGAGAGGTCGGACTAGTACGAATGATTTACAAATGTTCTCGCAAAAAGATAGTCTAGTGTCTTTCTGTTGCTGCACGAGCAAGGGAGAGAAAGAATATTCATTGTTTTGTCAAAATGGCAATGCTCTCTATTCTCTGTTTTGGCATGGTTTGGGTTTAGGGGAGGCGCGATGATGGATGGCGAGGGCCCATCTCGTGGGCTCCATGAGTGATAAGGACTTGGTGAATGTCAAACCCCCTAGAGTTAGTGCACATGAAATGTGCTGCTTGATTCACGGATATTAGGAGTCACAAGCTTTATTGGTAGGTATTAACAAAGTGAATCGACAAAGTAATACAGTTTACTCACGGCGAGCGGGGTCGTATCAGGACTCGAAACTTTGAAGATAGTTTTTGGTTTCTCTGACTTCATACTTTACAGCAATCGATTGCCCATGAGGCCTCCCGTTGTGTTAATTTATAATTGGCCTTTGAAATCGTCGTTTGTTTCAAGCTGTGCTTTTGTATACGGTTTTTAGCCTCATGGTGCAGAAACGAGACCACATCGTCCCGTACTTGAAGAAAGCAGGAACACTTCTGTAATACGATTCTGAGGTCTAATCCCACTGGCAGATATGCAAGAGCTTTCAGCTCTTCGATATGTAAAGGCTGGTGTACAAAGGCCATAGTCGAGAGAACCTCCATGCAGAATTCCCCGTCTAGACGAGGAGGCCTTTGATATTCTTTATCATGTAGCCATACAGCAGCTCCAGGTTATTGCAATGCTCAACTTCCTTCAGAATACTGGTGGCATACCAGCTTCCTTCTGCTTTCAACCTTACAGACAGTATCCACCCACAGGTAGTTGTCAAGTGACTGATAATACGGAGCTTCCGTGATAGTTGTCTTGAGCTCCTTACTATAGGTCTTAGCAGGGGCCAATTCTGACACCTTGGACCTAACATAGCTTTCAATGTCCATATACGAGTCTTTTATATGCGACATAAGGTCAATATGGAGGCAACCGTCCCTTTCAAACTCCGATTTGACAGCGTCTACGTTGTTGCTAGACACTAACCATCAGATATTTTTCCACATTTTCACCGACTTAGTGATCAAGAGTAGTAAATCATTAGACTTGGGCCGTTCTATATCAGATGAGTTCTCGCACAGTGCATCCACCACAAAGTAGGTCTTAGGTAAATCCTTGTCCTGTACAATGTCGGAAAAGTCGTTTCGACTATCAAAGTGTTCCCTCCCTGTTGAGCTAAACTTCTTTGTTAGATAGTGCGAGAGTAATGGCTGCTGGGTGAGGATAGTATTTGAGCTCTCGAGTTATTTATCGGCTACGGCATTACAAAAAGCTTCCGAATAGACTAGCTAAAGTTAGTTTTATAAGCGACTTTATATTAAAATTAAATGTTTTAAAAATAATAGCTGTAACTTACTCGCTTATAAAAACTAATTAAACTAGCTGTAACGACACAAGAGGATAAGGGCACCGAAAGGGGCATATGGGAGTGCGTATCGGTGGCTAATGATATCGACTTATAGGTCTATATACGGAGAAGAATAAAGTATGAGGAAGCAGAAGAGAGTAGGGTAGCTATGCCCTTTATATACACGATTCGCTTCCCTTCTGAAACCCTTCCGTAACTATTCCTAGCCCTTGATTGTAAATCTATCACGGGAATGCGCTATCACGTGGAATGCGCCCTTGCGCATTGACCAGGCTAAGCGATCCTTGGCGATCGCGATCCCGATTGTTACACTAGCCTTAGCTAGTCTATTCGGAAGCTTTCTATAATGCCGTAGCTGACAAATAACTTGAGAGCTCAAATGCTATAGCTAAAGAATAATTTAAAAGTTCAAATATTATTTAAAAAAGTTCAAGTATTTAATAGTATTTAAATATTTAAATACTTTAATATATAATTCTTAATTATTTTTATAGTAACTTTTATACTAATGTTAATATAATTATATAAAAGATATAGAAACATGTTAAAACACGTGAAAACACGTGAAAACACGTAAAAACACGTAAAAACATAAGTATATTAATATTTATATTAATATTTATACTAATCTTATATATAATATTATATATACATTATTTCAGGGGTACCCATGGGGCTATGGGTACCCATAAGAAATTAGGACCCGACCCACGGGTAACCCACCCCATGGGTCTTCGTGGGTACCCGCCCCGTTTGAGCAGCGTACAACCGGGACTTCTAGATGTGTAGCATTCTGTTCCATCTGCGTTGGAAGCTCTATCAATCCCTCCAAAACTTCACTTTCCTCATTTGAAGTTGGCTTTGTGGACTCCTTGTGGGTTACTTGCTTGCTCTGTATCACCCACGGTATCAGTAAACTTTTGAGTTCCCACGTCGGCATTTTGCAGGCCGGAACTTGCTACTGAAGTACAAGGCGGCGGAGGTAAGGGTTTGTTAATCCTGGCTCGTCTTTGGAGGCCCTCCTTCCATCTAGCCTCCATCTTCAACCTAAACTTTATCTTCTCTATTATCGTCGTTTAGATCGTGTTTGGCATATGGTTAGATGTGAAGGCGAAAATGTCTGACCCTGTAGACCGGACTCAACTGGGTCTTCGATGGAGCTGGCAGTGTGGGTGTTGATAAATAAATGAATCTGGAGTGAGTGATATTTAAGAACGCTAGGAAGGTGCAGAATGCAAACCAGTAACATACATGTGACTCAAAAAATGGCTCCGCTGTTCAATTATGGCTAGCGCTGAATGGCGCTGAGTTTATTACGATAATGATTCAATCGTGGCTGCAGGTTTCGGCTGCTTCAGGAATACCTATCGATCTACTAAAAAGGCTATATGAAGACGGTGGGTCGCATTGCGGTAGCTGGAAGCAGAGTGACTAATAAGTCAGTCAGTCATTCAGTCATTAGCGAAGGATATTTACTTGACTGAGTCACTGACTGACTTTACTTAAATATGCATTCACTTGTGAGCTAGCTTTTCAAGTAGTCAACTACTCATTATCGAGCACATATAGTGGATAAGAAGTTGCATTTTATCTCACTATACACCCAAAACTTACATTTTTATAAGAATTAGTAGTTTAAAATATAGTATATATAAATGGCTAAAAATAGTCATGAGACTGGTCAGTATGGTTAAAATAAGAGAGGCGCATACTAAGTAGGCAATTATATCACGTACAAGTAGATTTCTATCATTTAATTCTTAGGCCACCTGGCTAATTGATAGCCGATGTCGACCTTTTTACTAGCTAACTGACTACACCTATAACTTATCGGTCGGCCGATAAGCTCACTAACTTATCATTTACTCTGCAACGAATTTTTAGAAAGAGGTCAAGTAGTTATGCACAGTCAAGCACTGCGATCGCGGAACCACCAACCCGCTCGTCTCCTATGAAAGGATGTATGGAATGGATTAGTTCCGCCCGCAGAACGACTTTCAGAAGTAAGTAACCCACCACAACACATCCCTTCTTGCGAAATATCATCTTACCGCCCTTTCAATTCAGGAGCTGAAGTGAACCCATGGGTTTTCTAAATATTTGTATTATCAACAAGGTTTTTCAAGCAATTATACATATGCCATAGCGAGCAGCCCCTCCTCAAGCTACATAGTCAAGATTCCCGGCTGGCAGAACAATGCTATTAGCCACTATGTAGGCATCTTTTTTTCAATGCAGAGATGAGGTCCCCTAAAGTCC
This sequence comes from Ascocoryne sarcoides NRRL 50072, assembly GCA_000328965.1. NCBI lineage: Eukaryota > Fungi > Ascomycota > Leotiomycetes > Helotiales > Gelatinodiscaceae > Ascocoryne > Ascocoryne sarcoides. The sequence goes on along the minus strand of KB205946.1, from coordinate 2,241,332 downwards.
GAATAGAGTGCTTATTATACCAATTGTGGGAGATAGATATCTGCACGCTTGACCAGCAGCTCCTGGCTTACGGCTTGCAAGCGTAATGTATTACTTCAAATAGCATTTAATTAAAAAGGATAGAAGTTTGTATACCATTTTAAATTGGTAACTAGTGATTGAGGGAGTAGAGATGGGAAGAGCCTTCACTCATTCGCTTTGCGTAGCCCGGCAAGCCCGGCATCTTTGGTGAGGGGCATCGGAGTCAGAACTTTTTTCAAATGTGCCGAGCCGAGGCTAGTCCCGAAATCTGGGGTAGTGGTCACGTGTTGATGGTATATCTTTCCTCGGAAGCTCTGGGAGTTATATAAGCCCTACAATATAGCATAAAACAGAGCAGGCGTGTGTTAGCGTGTGTTAGGGTTTAATCACTTATTCGCAAGCGATTAAATATGTAGTGCGCAAAGTGAGTATTTCCAATTATGTTTTTCGGGCCGGATGCTGACGAATAATGAAAGCTACAGGTAACTTGAATATTCCAGCCGAAGCCGAGGATGTGCATCCCCACACTCTAACCTCCTTTATAATCTTTAAGCACTAGATTTCCCCTCTTTTGACACTATGAGTATAACTGTCAACGTCCTCGCTGGAATTCTCTTCAGCACCATTGTCGCCTACATCCTCCCCAAATACGTTATTTGGTTTCCCGACTTTAGTATCTGGTTCTTTCTCCTCATTGTTGGTCTCAATTTAACGCAATGCCTTCCGAATCCAGATACCCAAAGATTGATATCCCAAACGTAGATCTCTGGACATTTATGTTCGAGAGGAAAGATAGGCAATTTCCGGATGATAAAGGTACCAACCAGCTGCCCTTTTCCGAAGACGAGAAGACCAATGCTAAACATGTATAGTTATCTACCTCAATCCAGAGAACAAGCGCTCCTATACCTATGCCCAGGTCCGCAACACCGCCCTCGAGTTCGGAAAGGGGCTCAAATCCAAGTGGGAATGGAAGAAAGGGAATGTACTGGCCATATTTTCGCCCAATTGTATTGATACTCCAGCCATAATGTGGGGGACCCATTGGGCTGGGGGGATTCTTTCCCCAGCAAACCCTGCCTACACAGTTGAAGAGCTAGCGCATCAATTGAAAGATTGCGGGGCCAGGGCAGTCGTCACACAAAAACCACTTTTAGGAAAAGTATTAGAAGCATGCAAAAAAGTCGGAATTGAAGAGGAGATGATTATCTTGATGGGCGACGAAAGGGACACAACCGCCAAATTTAAGCACTTCACCAATATTTGCAATATCTCTGGAACAAGCCGATATCGAAAAACAAAGGTTGATGCCAATAAAGACCTTGCATTTCTCGTTTACAGTTCTGGAACGACTGGATATCCAAAAGGAGTGATGCTTTCGCATAAAAATATTGTTTCAAACACATTGCAGCTTCGAGTTGCGGAAGGCGGCAATCTGAGTTGGAAAGGTGGCAAAAATAACCAAGGAGACAAGATACTTGCTTTCCTCCCTTTCTTTCATATTTACGTTTGTCCCTCTTATCCCAACTTTGAACCCATATTAATACATATAGGGCCTTACATGCCTAATCCACCAAGCCCTCGATACTGGTCTCACTTTGGTTGTCATGTCCTCCTTCTCCCTAGACAAATTCTGCCAAAACATTCAAGACCATGGCATAACGTTCTCCTATGTTGTCCCTCCCGTAATCCTGCTGCTCGGAAAATCCCCCATTGTGTCAAACTACGACCTTTCTTCTGTCCGGATGCTAAACAGTGGTGCAGCGCCCCTCACTAAGGACCTTGTCGACGCCGTCTACAGCCGTTTGAGAATCCCAATAAAGCAAGGGTATGGCTTAAGTGAAACGAGTCCAACAACACATACGCAACCTTGGAGCGACTGGAATACAACCATTGGGTCTGTGGGAAAATTACTTCCAAACCAGACAGCGAAATATATGTCTCCTGATGAGCACGAGCTACCTATTGGTGAAACTGGTGAACTTTGGATAAAGGGGCCTAATATCTTTCTTGGATATCTCAATAACCCTGAAGGAACAAAGAACGCATTGACTAAAGATGGATATTTCAAAACAGGGGACATCGGACATCAAGATAAAGATGGGAATTTTTACATTACAGACAGGGTGAAAGAATTGATAAAGTATAAAGGGTTCCAAGTAGCACCGGCAGAACTCGAGGGGCTTCTCATGGCCCACCCAGATGTTGACGATGCTGCAGTGATAGGTGTGTATCATGCACATCTAGCCTCAGAGGTCCCGAGGGCGTATGTGGTACCCAGAAATGAAGCTATAGAGAAGGGGCAGGGGGATAAGAAGTTGGCGGAGAAGAAGTTAGAGGAACATATTAAGACGTGGGTGGAAGGTAAGGTGGCTGGGCATAAGAAATTGAGGGGGGGAGTGCGGTTTGTGGATACGATACCTAAGAGTGCAAGCGGAAAGATTTTGAGACGGGTATTGAAAGAGGGCGTTAAGAAAGAACAAGAATTGGAGAATGGAGTTAGGGCAAAGCTGTAGAAAGGACTATGGAATTAGAATCTGGCATGATCAGGGGTTGCGCTTGAAGAATAGAAGCAGGTACATATAGACAGAAGGGGGTTGGGTACTTGCTAGTAGCTGTCCCTAGGGCTTGTATTCAGAAGCAAATTAAATACTTAGAGATCAGGCAGTCCGAGATTAGGGGACCCAGACGGCCATTGTGTGAAGATAATTGGGATGGGGCAAATCAACCCATTTCTAGTTAAGACTAGATCTGCTAGACATGCAACAACTCCGCCTCTCTCTCCTTTCTTATATCGCCGTCTCGAAATCGGAAAACATCTAAAGTCTAAGTACGGCTACGAGTTACAATATATGCACACACAAGAGAACAGGCGCATTCCTACGCTAGCAACATTCACGTTGGAAAAAGGGGGCGAAAAGAAAACTTGGATGACGAATTTTAGAAAAGTGAGGGGAACTAACAGACCTTGGGCCAGAAAACTATGATTAAATATACTTTTCTTCTTTAGAAAGAGAAATATTTCATTCCTCACAACCCAATTAGTAAATCTCTCTCCACTTTACCATTTGTGGTAAAGTTGAGAGTGCCTTGTTGGCAAACAATTTAGTACTTGCATTCACATATCACTTGATAACGGATTCTCACACAAGAGTATACATGAACGAATCAAAAGTAGGAAGAAAGCCGAGTGACCAATTCCCAAATGTATCTATCCAGAGGCACCTTCCCAATCATCTACAGTAGTTTCTGTCATCTAGATACTAAATGTCCTTAGTCTCGAACCCGGACTTCCCATTGTCATTTACCCCAATCAAGCCTCTCTTCCATCCACCACTAAACAAAACAACGGAAAGATGTGCAATCTTGAAATATTAGCTACCCTTGCGAAACCAGTGAGAGCTGTTATAAATAGGCCGTGCAGGATTAATTATCCAAACACTGCAAGTCAACAGATATCAACCCAAACCCCTAACCTACTATGTGAGGCAGGAGATCAAGACGATTCTGCAGACAGGTCGCCGCGTTGCCCAAATACCCCATACAAGTTATGACATCGTAGAATGCGGAGCGCGGTATCTTTTATGATGTTGTTAAAAACTTTTATCAGGGGAGACGTGACCTAATCGCCAAGTTAGTTAAAAAAAAGGAAGATAGAAGAGGAGACGTACCAGCCCCAAACCGCCTCCTTCAAAGTTCCTTAACAGTGTTTGCGCTATATTTCCCAGAGCAGGCAAATAATTTAACTGCCCAGTAAAACAAAGCTAGATCTCCCTCGGCCGAGCCCGAGATGCTGGCTCCGGAGCAAAGTGGCAGTAACCGTGAAGAGACTGCCCTTACTATCACGCTTATCTCCTTCAGAAGAGACCCCACCGAAAAGGTACAGCCAGAGTGCGAACAGATCTTCCTCAATGGAAAAATTTCTGTCCGCTCCCCAGTGCACCGGAAAGCCATCATAGAACACCCAGCTATTGTCTTTCGATGACTCCAGACCGGGTTGCCAAAAGTTCTAGGTTAACGGGCACCGAGGATCCGGCCTCCAGGCCCATGGAATGTAGTCCACGAAGCCCTTCTTTTTCCCCACACAACTGTTCGGCCATAATGTAAAAGGCACGGGCAGTTTAAAGTCATACCCAGGACAATTGATGGATAAAGGATTGCCATTGCGAGGAACACAACAAAGCCAGACTGAATCCTAGGCTAGAGTTATTGATTCAAAAGCGTTTCAACATAACCAGCGTCCGTAAGGGCCTTTTAAAGTCATGCCCAGGACAAGTGGAGAGTCGAAGGCCAGTTAGGTCCTTGCGTTTTCAGACTATACTATTCAACCTAGCAAGAATTTCGAAATCACTAGGCTCAATTTAGCTCTACTCCGGATTTACTTGATTAAATGACTTACCAAATAAGATTCTCCATGTTGACAACGGTTTTCATACAGCGAATATCAACCCACCATCGACTAACTTTATAGGGGCGTGTTTCAACTTTCCTGGAATTGGCGTAATAGAAATTATACCGCTTGGCTCGTTAATTGCCATCATATTTTTTGATCTCATGAATCATGTATTCGATCTTCACAGATTATGGTGCCTCTCAAATCGTGCCACGCCCTCTGAAGTAGATTCAGTCATACGACGCTCGGACTTTCATCCAAAGAATTCGCCAGCAACCAGGGTCTCCCATGGTTTTCCAGTCTCCCAAACGCGTTCCATTAGTGTTCGGGCTTTGTGAACCTGGGTCATTCCGAATCTCTCTACGCCTTTGATGCGTTCCAGAATATCGGTTCGCTGCTTCTCGTCTTCTGTATCGCAGCCAGCAGTGAACATTGGGAACAACAGACAGGCTTCCGTACTACTACCTCTCCTGACTTTATACAACGCTCCGAAGATTTCACGAACGGCATTTTGAACATCAGTGTGCGTTGATGGCTTCCCTAAAATTCGCCGATGGAGATGGACCAAGCCTGCCCAATGAAACGCTTCATTTGTGGCTGCCATTTCGATAGTGTCCCAATGGAAGGCTGCCTCGTCCGTTGATTGCATGTGCGTACATGCCTTTGCAGGATGTTGTCTTGACTCGGAAAGATCTGCCTCAAGCTTTGCCGCACGACGAACATTTTCCTTTGATGGCTCCCAGTTTGTAGAGATCTCATGATTTTGTCCAATGCGTTCGTGGTCGCAAATGCGTGCCAACTCCGCAACCTTGGCAAGTAAACGTACACATTTACTAGTAAACCCAAGAATGCAATCAATTTGGTAGTCATCGTTCGCATCGATGTCGTAGTCCAAGATCCAAGACTGGAGGAAATTAGCATTCGATACTTCCCAATTGCCCTTCAAATCATGTATCTTACTGATGATGCTGCATTAGCTTTTCCACCACTCAAACTCCCGAGGACATCCAAGTAGGCAAACCAACTCCAAAGAAATGATGAGACCTTATCCTTGCGTGATGCAGTCTGCATTCTATGTGGACCTCCTCTCGCAGAAATCATCTGGCGCGCGGTTCCCAAATGCTGTTGCCATGGGACTGCAACTCCAAATGCCTTTGGTGAAATGATTTCTAATGAAGCAAGCATAATAGCTGTTGCTAAATTGGCATCGGAAATCCTGGCACTTGGGTCATCCAGAGCTCGCCGGAGATTAGGGAAGATATCTTGAACCCAGAAAGCGATGCGGTTTGCTGGCTCTGGTTGACGTAGGAGGCGCGCTCTGTGCGAAGCTGAGTAAGCCAATAAAAGATTCAAAAGATTGTCGTCTTGAACTGCTATTTGGGGTAGGATACTTCTGAAAGGGTTAGAAGAACAATTGTGCGGTATGAGACACCTCGCCGTATGGTTGAGGAAATGATGGAAGTAAAGAAGGTTCATTTCATTCTCCTGTAATTTTGCAGGTAATGGTTCCAACATTTTGGGGATATACATAGGAACCGGTTTATCATAGTAGCCACCAGTTCCAAACGCAGTGCTATCGGTTTCCATCCCAAACCCGAACTCGACTGGGCTTGTACCTACATTATATGGGAAGGTAAAATTATTCTGGTCCGTCGATACAAGAGGAGGAAATTTCGAGATTGCGTTAGCATCGTCGTTGTGAGGAATATCTAGGTCTTTAGACCCGCAGTCGAAGCCCCACCTTTTAGTGTCTTGATACAAATCCTGGACTTGAATGGACCAGTCTTGCTCCTCTTGGCTACTTCTAGGAATATGGCAGTTGTGTGGGGGCATCCCCGGAGGTCCGGACAATAAAGAATTAACGGAGAGTCTACGCAAATCTGGCTGCTCCTGGAGGACTTGTGGAGACAGTTTTGCGGGATACATCCCATCATCACTGTAGGCTGAAGTCGGTGTCGAGGGCGTATTTGCTGAGCTCGACGATCTGGCTTGACTAAAAGGCGTTTGGGGCTGGCCGTTGGAAGATGCCATATCAGGAGGTGGCATCCTCGCATGAGGCCAAGTTTCTCGATCCTGGCCATAATAAAAACGTCGTCGTTTAGCAGGTTGATTATGGGAAGTTTCAGATTCTGAATCGTTACTATCGTCTTTCCTATTTCCGAAAGGCGATGCAGTTGATGTAGTGCTAAAAAAATGCGATGAGGAATCTGAAGGAGTAGTGAATGTGGCAGGCGTATGAGGGCGATATCTTATGTAGCTCTCGGTATATTGGGTGTCCGATTGCATAATCGGATTGAATGGGTAGCTATCGGAGACCATGGAGACTATAGGTGCATTCTCGACAAGCACCGGATCAATTGTCGTTACCTCATGTCCAGTATGAGAGACAGATTGCAGAGATCTGGAAGGCCCTGCTTCTGCTATGGAAACATCCTGTCGTGGAGGCTGGCCCTGCACATGCTGGTCGGTTTGCCCATTTTGTAGGAACAATGGGGTATCAGGAGGCAGAGGAGAGACAGGAGAGGGGTTTTGCAGTGTGCTTGAGGTTGTAGGAGTTCCTGGTGCTCCAACGAAAGAGCTTGTTCTAAGCCCCAAGCTAATCGATGACGTCGAGAAATCGATCTCTCCAGACCCCGTTAACAATTCTCCCACTATGCTTTTCTTCTTTGGCCTTCCCTCCCATTGCAATCGAATGCTGTAGTCGCATGCTTCTCCTTGTTTTTGACAGTTGGCACATATCGGTCGGAGCTCATCGCACTTGACTTTTCGGGCTTTGCAAGGCCTACTTTTAGAGTCAGAAGATGAAAACACGGTTTATCTTTTCAACCTAGAAGTGAGTAGCCACCTACCAGCAACCGGTTCGGCTCCGCTTCTTGGGCTCTGGGCCGCCAACCTTTTTTGGCCTCGGCATCCTGGAAGTTCGAAACCAGATGATATCAGCTTCTTTATGGCTTTAGGAAAGGTAGACGGCATGCAATAAGGCTTTCAGGACAAGGAGTTTGCTTGACAAGCTGCGAACCCGGTTTCGGACATGCATTGAAGAGGCTGCAAAAGCGATACTCGGCCTGGTCAGTTGGTGATCCTGAAATCCGGCTTCCAACGGATCGCGGGGCGCTGGAATGGCCGGTTATCGGCAGGCAGCCTTATGCCTAATGGACTTAGCAGATCAATAGCTATCTGCATGAGGAGGGAATTGCAATGCCTGGCTGGTGAAGGAAAGCTGGTTCTTCGATGGCACCTAACTTCGGTTCGGGTTGTCTCAGGAAGGTATGGTGGGCAAACCTGGCTCCAGGTTGAATTGGGAGCTCCTTCACAAACAGTACAGACCACGAGCCAAAATAGTGTCTCTAGCAGTAAATAGAGACCTCCACTAGAGATTTTTGTGATCCTAGAGCCGCAAATAAGAATGCTAGAGAATGATTGAAGTTGCCTTTGAGATATGAAGTCGGAAGCTGATAGCTGCTGCGACTGCCAACTGATAAGCTCCAGGAGCGGTGAAACGTGGCAGAATAAGTTGACCAGCCAAGCTTGAGCACTACTCTGTACATACATCTTAATAAGTGCCCGATAAGCCAAATTGGATTAAATAGATAATTGGAATGAAAGCTGGAGGTTTAAGGACTAAAGATCGCATTAAAAATCACGAAATGTAAAATAGGTGATATGTCCTCAGAGTAAGAAGCGAGGGGTATCATTCAATAAATTCAGATTACTCTACATGACCTCAATATTTAAGATCTTAATATCCTCCTCCGGTTTCTCCTTATAGTTCCTAGCATTTTCAATCCTATGGACAACATCCAACCCCTGAATCGCTCTTCCAAATATTGTGTGTTTGTTATCTAACCAAGGCTGTGAGGGTTAGCGCCATCTTGAACAGTATACTAGGGTTGAATGTGCTTACTGTCTTTTCGGTAGTGATAAAGAATTGACTTCCATTGGTGTTAGGTCCGGCATTGGCCATACTGACAGTATATGGTTTGTCATGCTTCAAAGTGCTGAACTCGTCTTCGAATTCCTTGCCCCAAATACTCTCTCCTCCTGTGCCATCTCCCAAAGGATCACCACACTGAATCATGAATTTCCTGATTACCCTATGAAATATAGTATTGTTGTAGTATCCCTGCTTTGAATGCACGACAAAGTTCTCCACAGCCTTCGGTGCTGCATCGGGGAAAAGTCGGATATGGATGTCCCCATAGGAAGTGTGTATGATGGCTGCAGTTCCAGTCTCAGCAGCCTTGGCCTCGACTGCCTTTTTAGCATTGGGGTTTGTTGGTTTTTCATTTTGAACATCACGTTCGGACTTTGAGATGTTCTCATCGTTGGTAAACATATAGAATCGGACTTTGCCCACTGCAGTAGTAAATAAAATCGGGTCTCGAACTTCGGACTCCTGTAGGAGGGGATTATTTGATGCTGCCATTTCCACTGTGGTGAGGCCCTTCTTCTGAGGCTGGCCTTGGTACATCGCAATGTTGAGAGCTCGAAAATTCTCGTCTTTGCCAAAAACCTTCACCACTCGATTCGTGTACGTATTTAAGACCTTAGTGCCCAGGATGGATCCGTAAATTATAAAATGTCCTGTCTCGTCAAATATCACATCCACCTTGTTCCTAAATATTGGGTTTTCCAGTTCTCTTTCTGTAGCAAGCCTCCTACCAAACTCCACATCGTCAAGTTTCTGTAATGCTGTACCGGCTTGTTGCATCTCCTCTATGGTTTGGAGAGATTCATCATAAGTCCGATGCAATTTGCCCGAAGCAAAGTCGAATATGCGAATTTTGCGGTCGGGGAAAGAGAAAGTCGCAAACTGCGATCCATTTGGAGATATTGTAAGTGAAGCAGGTGTAGATTTGGCTTTCTTAAATTCAAAAAGATTCGTCGAGCTCTTGTACTCAAAAACATTATCAGGCTTGTCGTAGTTCCCGCCTGGACGCCAATATTCGATCATCCCATTCTCATCGGCGGAGATAACACAGTCGTATTGATCATTAAATGCCATCAGTGATACCACACTTCGATGAAGCCCCGAGATGGTATGCATTGGCTCCTGGTTTTCCCCTCGCCCATCGTATATCTGTATGGTGTGATCAACCTCATCCGACACTGCAAGCAAAGGCAACGATGCACCACGCCTATGAATCCAGCATATGCACTTCGGGGTGAACTCTAGAGTCAACATGGACAACAAGTCAAAGGTCACCACATCGAATATCTTGACCGACTTGTCGGCTCCTGCCGTGGCAAAGCTTCTTCCATCCGAGCTCACAGACACGCTTTTAATCTCGCCGTTATGCGCTCTGAACTCCTTGACGAATTCTATACCCTCAGCTCCCTTCTTCCAAAACTTCACCACCCCGTCCACAGAACTAGTGATCAAGAAATCCGTCAATGGTGTCATCGTTACGAAAGATAACTGTTCTCTGTGCATTAAAGACTTCGAATATCGCGCTGAGGTAGGAAGAGCAGAGATATATAGCTTTTCGTAGGGGAGCTTGCGCCGTTTCTTCTTGGGAGCCTCAACAGAGGGAAGTTGAGGTCCCATGTCATCGTCGGACGAGGAGTCTGTTGCATTGTTAGCAAAGGCATTGGAATAAAAGGGAAAGAAGATTACCATCTTCATCAGTCCGACTCCTCTTGTTGGATTTCGTCTCTGCGGTGTCTTCGGACATTTTGGGATGTGCAGCTTCAAAATAAGGGCAAGCCAAAAGTTTGAAATCGAGAAGGCTGAGAGCTGCAATAAGTACGGTGACCAGTAGGGAACAACTTCGTAGAAATACCTCGTGGAAAGGGCTTTGACGGGTCTCGGCCTTTCTATTCTTCCGTAGTGCCGACGGGTCAAAGCCGGTCCGGCCCGGGTCAACCAAAGAGGAGGACCTGGGCCGTATGACATCAGCAATCATCAGCAATCTCACAACTCCAGTTGTTCCGGTATACGTGCTCACTTCTCCTACTTGCCTATTTCTCGTCTGGTTTGATTCTGTACTATTACACAATATCCTCCAAGCATAGTTTCAGCAATGTCTTCCATTTCCCATCAATTGATGGCTCGCCATCCCCTCCAACGTCTCTCGTCTCCTTCCCGTGGCATATCCGCAATTACCCACTTGCTGGGCATAGTCTCCTTCACCTTGTCTTTCCAGTACCTCGTCAATTTCCCCAACTTCATAAGCGAGTCCTACGGCTGGCATTGGCAATTCCTAACCATCCTCGGCCTCGCTGTTGCATATGCCACCTTTGTTATTGGGCTTCTCGCAGACATCACGTTGTCACCCAAGCTGTTTCTCATCAAGAACAGCTTGTCGTTGTGCAGTGCTCCTCTCGAGGTCTTGATCAGCGTCCTTTACTGGGGAATTAGTGCTATAGACAAGAGCCTCTTGATGACAGAAGAAGTTCAACTTGGACCTTTGCCGGATATCGGCTTCCATTTAATGCCTGCGCTCTTACTTACGATTGATCTGCTCTTTCTCTCTCCGCCGTGGACAATTCATGCATTGCCCGCTATGGGGCTAAGTACTGTCATTGCATTTGGGTACTGGTTCTGGGTGGAGCATTGCTTCAAGCACAACGGTTTGTGAGTGAAAGATAACCGACCGACTGTCTAGACTTCTGCTAATGTAACATCAAGCTACCCATATCCACTATTCGACCAGCTTGATACGACCCAGAGAATCATATTGTTTGTCATGGCTGCTTCTACTATGACTGGTAGCACCGTAATGCTCCAGTGGCTTTATGGACGGGTCAACGGACTCCAAGGGGCGGAAAAGCGAAGCACGCCTGAAAATATCAAGGGAGAATAAGAGAGCTTGTCGCAGATCACAACACGCATAACAACACTGTATTGTCTACCCTGAAATCAACCCAATGTCAAGATCTCAATTAGTATATAAATAAACACCTCTTTAGGAAGCTGCCATATCTTGGGGCTTTGGGTGGCATCCAGTCCCATAGGCAGCACGATTGATCATTCCTAATTTAGCATACTTTTTGCTATTTAAACTTTATACTCGCTATGTCCTTTTATCATCCAGCCCTCGATAAGCTCCCTTTCTCAATCTCAAATTCTGTTTGCCTCTCCTACCCAGTCCTCCTGCTCGATCTCTACTCCCTGTACCCTTACTGTCGCTTTGTCCTCTATCTGCTTTTATTTAACACGTTTTTCTCGCATCCTTGCTGCCAGCTTCTGTTTCATCTGATACTTAGTTTTCGATTCACCAGAACGCTGCTGAATCCCAATATAGTTGTATCGCTCTGTCTATTCGTTCGGTCCTCTCCTTATGCCTCATGATCATGGCCTTGTACATGCAAGACTTCTGCTCTAGCCAGTCAACGGATTCGGGATTCAAAGCCGAGTCTAATTATCTCGCATTAGTAGGAACGAAAAGCGGATACTTGTTGGGCCGCATGCCAATGTTCACATACTCATAGTACATCCCTCCGGCCCACCAACAATTTGCAAATTTTCCACTCTGCACATTCTAGTTTCTGGGAAAGTGAAAAAGACATGGAGCATTGCTTGTTCGTCAAAGAAGAGTACCATCATGGTCCTATCATTTTCCCCACGATAAATTTCGAATTGGTATCCAGGGTTTCCCTTCTCAAGATCCCGCAAGGGAACAACTAACTCCTCATTGTTCAGCTCAGGCCTTAGGTATAGAGGGGGTATCACATACGTTGTTATATACCATGTCACGTGTCCATTTTAGCTCTGGAAACTTGAATATCAAGCAGAATTCCGGATTGGCTCTAGGTATCTCCTCTTGTTGTTGGTTAGGGACCCCAGAATTGCTAGTAATGTTTTGTTGCAACTCGGTATTATTAGGCCCGTTGGCCAGGATATGCATATTGATATCCATATTCGTTCCTTTATCGATTTGTTTTCTGCGGTAAAGCTGCGGTTGTTAAGTTGTAATGGGTGACTTGTGGTGATTGGTGCATAGCAGCCACTCTCGACTGCAGCCGCGGTTTCCATCTTAAGAAGAAAGAATCAAAAGGAAGGTGCTATCTGTACAAGGAACTTAGCTCAATAACAGTTTACATTAAGAGCGTTATGAGAAGCCACAATTACTGTAGGTAAGACCAAGCCAGGTGCGGGAATGTAAGTAACTACCATATCAGCCTCTTACAATATATGAAAGGTTACAGAGGGGTATGAGCCGCATTCTCTCATCTTTACAACGCAACTCATCTCACATAGCAGCCCGTTTGCCTAGTATCTTCTTGAATCATTGCCTTCCGGGTTTGTAATCATAAGTCTTCCTTAATGTCGGTATTTCGAAAACGTTTCCGCTATAAAGTCAGATTATCATCTTATAATCGGTCGTTCACACTTGTACTATCGCTAGCGCTTGCCTCTATTTTCTATTGTATTATAGCTTTTAGAATGAATCAGAGCTCGGGAGGAGGACACATTTATTTATTAGATATAAAGTGGCTAACGGCTGACGGCTTAAACAAATTATAATAGACTGTAGGATGGAACTTGAGGTTTCCTTCAGCTACTCTTAATATTTCGCGTTGCCAGTCCAAAGTTATAAATGTCCCAAGAACAATGTACTAGCCCAGTCCCTATGGTAATCCGAACTTTTTACCTAAGTCGTTATTCATACAGCTACTCAATCGTCTTTTTGAAAAGTGTGCAAGGTGTAAAGCACGAACATTTTCTTGGTTAGTTGAATGACGTAACAAGGATGCCCATTAGCGGAAGTCAAAAGTCGGGACCATTTAGTTACAGTTTCAGATGCCTTGAGTCACTTACTAGTTAGACTTATGGATGTATGTTAGCAGCTTTTGAAGGAAGGTTAACACTCATACTAATTGGGTGTAAGTACTAAGTCAAGACATAAGACATCTTTAAACCCGATTTCTGGCTTGGGAAGTGATCTCTTTCTATTTCAAGTAGGTCTGAAAGAACGGTAGAGGACCAGGAATGTTTTAGAGTCCTCTTCAGGCTTTTGAAAGAGAAAGATTATCATGTCTTACTTTGAGTCTCGGTATGAATTATCTGGCGCTATATGGAAAGATATTTCCATAAGGCTAATCTTCCATATAACCCATTGAATATCCGCAAGTGATGATCAAAACAGCAAGCAACGACCCTTTCCATAAAACCCAAATCAACTCATTCAAAAACGCAGAAAATAAGTGTCAATATGCCCTCGCCTTACTCTCCCGATAGGGCCATTCCCACAATCGACTCAAACGTTTTACGCCCTAAGGACGTCAACCAACCTCTCCTCCCACCGTCTGGATCCTCTCCTTCGCCTCCCTCATCAAACCCACCTCATTCCCAAACGCCTAGAAGACACACATCATCGTCCCAACTCCTCCATTCAAAACTCGACAACTTAACGTCCCTCCTGCAAGCCACAAACGCAACTCTCCAAACCCTTAACTCAGAAGTCAGCATATCTCGCTTCGACAAACAAAAAACGGACGATGCCACTTTGAAAGCCATCCACAAACGATTTGACACTCTGGAAAGAGAAATCCTGCGATTGCTCCACAATCCCTCGGTACAATCAGTGAATCTGATGTTGGCCGAAAAGGGTATTTGCAAAAAGCTAAGGGAGCTCGAGGGGAAGTTTGAAGTTCTTGATGAGGTGGCAGTAGCACAGAGAATGATTTTGGAAAGAGTTGAGAAACTTGAGAAGGGGCTGATGGCTTATGGAATGCTTTGGGGAGAGGAAGAGCAAATTGAGATTAGGGAGGTGCGGAGGGGATGGCCGTTTTTTAGAGATGGGGAGGGTATGAGTGGAAGTGATGTGAAGAGCGTTAAAGGGATGATCGTGGATTCCTGAGGCTGATGGGAATCGACTTGATGGTTTGTGAGGGATTTTGGGCCCACTTAGACTTGTACGAGTAAATAGAGACCATTCAAGCAGAGAATAATATCAAGTTCGGCCTCATTATTTTCAGCCTCAAAATGAACACTGGCCATGCAAATCCCTATCATCCTTTTTGAATGGAGAACAAAAGAATACACTAGCTACAGAGAGAAATCCCAAACGCCAGGTTTCGGTTTCTGCCCTGTCTAACATAAACAAAGAGAATGTAAAAATCCCTGCCCTTACTGAAATATTCTCGCGCGCCTCCGCTTACATTGTTAAAAACATTTAGTCTACAATCATTACCAAGTTCTCCCGCAACAAAAAAACACAAACTCTAAAATGGCAACTTCATCAAACTCTGTCCCGGAATACGCCACAGAAGCAGAGGGTCAGAGTAGCACCTACTTCCTATCCCTACTCGAGACGACTACCAGTACAGTCAATGATCTCGTACAGCAGCTGGACAATGACCTAGAGAATACGAGAGCGAGATTAGCCGAAAGCGAGATAATTTTGGACAAGTATGAACTTCAACAATGTTCATATTATGGACAGGAGGCGGCTGCCACTAGGGATCCTTCTCGAGGGAAAGAACGGAAGAAACTGCATCTAGTCTATGGAGAACTGGAATTTCGTTATTCGTGGCGGTGGCTGGCGGTGCGGTTGGGGGTCTGATCCTGGCGAGGAAATTGAAGAAGTAAAAAGATTACCTTACACCGTCAAAGAAATATATCAGCGAACTAATTCAGCCATTCGCTCCTCTTTAAAGATAGCTAGCTAACACTAACTCCTTCACATATTTTTCTGATTGTACCTAGCAACCTTTAGCGGAAACCCGCCAAGTAGCTATCATCTACTTCTCCACATGCAACCTTTTAACCCCCTCCATCTCAAAATTTCCCAACAACTTCCTAGACTCTCTTCTTCAGTCCCATATAAACTCCCGTCATATAAATATTCCTCAGCTTAACCATTCTCTCCCCATTGATACGAAATACCTGTTAAAATATTACCTAATCTAGGCTATCTCGGATAAACATCCTACCGTTCCGGAGGGGTACATTGACATTAATTGGTATTGACAAATCCGTAAGCTTTACACTTTAGAAGCATCAAAGAGACGATTTCATCATGTTCACAGGCATAGTAGAAACAATCGGAGGTATATCTTCCAACCCATTCTCCTACCTCATCTAATCCCTATTCAGTGGTCTCTGAGCTAAACCCTAACTCCGCCGACGGCGGCACCAACCTCACCATCTCCGATGTCTCCTCCATCCTGTCAGACTGCCACCTCGGCGACAGCATCAGCGTAAACGGCACCTGCCTCACCGTCACTACTTTTACCCCCTCCACCTTCAAAGTCGGCATCGCCCCCGAATCCCTCCGTCGAACAAACCTCGGTTCCTTAATCCAAGGAAGCCATGTCAACATCGAGCGCGCAGTATCAGCTAGTACGCGGATGGGAGGGCATTTCGTGCAAGGACATGTTGACACCGTTGCTACGATATTAAAGATCGAGCCCGATGGAAATGCGAAGACGTTTAGATTCCAACCGAGAGATAAGAGCGTGTTGAGGTATATTGTTGAGAAGGGATATGTAACTTTAGATGGGGCGAGCTTGACAGTGACGAAGGTGGATGATAGAGAGGGATGGTGGGAGGTTATGCTGATTGCGTATACACAAGAGAAGGTAGTCACGGCGGGAAAGAAGGTCGGGGATGAGGTTAATGTAGAAGTGGATCAGATTGGGAAGTATGTGGAAAAGGCTGTGGAGGGGTACTTTCTGAAGGGGAGTAGCGGGGAGAGTGCAATTCTGCAGAAGATGGTAGAGAGGATTGTGGATGCAAGGTTACAAGCAGCTAAGTCATGATAATTGTATTGTTCTATAGGTTGAAATAATCAAAAGAACATCTTTACTATATACGTAGGTTGTTTATTAGCTCACTAACTCCTTCCAACCCCTCCCAAGTAATTCCCCCTTGCTCTCCTTTTCCATACAACCCGGCCGCTCCCTTGTAACCTGCCACGTGAAGAGCGAACTGCCGCTGTCCAAGGTAATCAGGCTTTACCGCATAACAAGAGCTACCTATTGTGATTAACTCAGCAGATTTCTTGACGAAACCTAAAGCGCTGCCATTCCCGAGTACCTGGTCAGTGGATATAATTTTTAGAAACTGTTTCAAAGCAATGATCGCTTAAGAGCTATTAACACTATTCGAATAATCTAGATACCCTAAGTTGATATCTTTGACATTACAACCCAGCTAAAATTCTAAATCTTGTTGAAACATAACAAACCCCAAGCTCCTCGTCGCAGAGACAGAGCACCCACCAAGCGCGTGACAAAAACGCGAGATTGAGAGATCAACTCGCGGCTGAGATCTAAAGTTGAGCCGGGGAAGTTCTTATGGCGACGGATTTAGATCCAAATGAGTGGCTATGCGTATCCATCGCCTTTCCGTTTGTGAATCTGGAGAATGATTTGATAGGCATTTGAAAGGAGATGGGATGAATGGGATAGGGGAAAGTCATAATGAGAGGTTTTAAGCATAAGCCTTGCAGGAAGAGGGTGGCACAGCGTCTGCAGATCTAGCGCTTGGCGGCTAGCATCTCCTTGTCCTACCACACATAAATCCAACCTCATCGCAACTCAAATCGACGACAGTTGGCCCTCTGTATTTTGGAAAGAAGAGGTTAGTGGACTGTATCTGGGTTAATTTCACCAAATATATAAGAACGTTGTAGTTCTCAAGTCTTGGTATAGATACTTGAAAACTCGGAAGGTTATGCTTACCAATGAGATCTTGGGAACAAGGTGAGGAATAAAAGGTTGATTGAGCAAAAAGAGTATAAAATCACCTATGGAGAACGAATCATACGAGAACGGCTAGATATATGCTATATCAACTTTAATAAGATGTAGAAAGATATGACATTAAATGGCTGTTCCAAGTATGTCACATTAGGCTATATGAAGCCAAAAAAAAGGAAATTACACTGCAAGTGCTAATGTATTGATGTCCTGTTATCACCATCCCCCAAACGCCGATAATGCTAATGCTCGCTGCGTTCCTTCGTTGCGTCGTTTGGTCCCTAAATATCGTTGCTACAAGAAATGCAAATGCCCCATGGGGTCTCATCGTTCAATCATAATGTCTTGCGGCGTCCCACCCTTCAATAGTATATTCTGCATGGCGTCCCATCATTTCAATCGTGTTGTTCCTTAAATCATATCTTTCCTTGAATCATTTCGTTCTTCAAAACTGCTTTCGCCAGGCAAGGTACTTCTCCGCAACCGGATCCAAGACGTTAAATCCATTTCCGACCAAAGAGTCGCCAGCATTTCTCGCTGCTTCAATACCCCTCCACAGATACCCAGCTTGACCGGCAACAGAAGAACCAGAAACCCACGATGCCAGTGCATAGAGCACGATCATCAGCCAGATTAAGGTCGTAGAAATTTGCAGGCCATAATCAGCAGTGATAGACGTCGTCTTTCCTGTCTCTTCCTCGGTCGTCGACTTCATACTCTCAGGTACTATTGTTGAATCTGATGATAGAGTGGTGACGGTGGTGATGCTAGAGCTGTCGGACCATTCGCTGCGTGCACTAGAAGAACTGCGAGATCGGACAATATCGCAGGCCTGAGAGAGAAGGTCTAGCAAGATGTCGTTGGTGAGGTCGGGGACGGTGTTCTCATACGCAGACTCAGGCATCCCTTGTCGAGCTTCGAAAAATCCTCCATTAAATTCCCCACATGGCGACCATGGCGAACTTGGCTCGTCGATGTCACTTTGGGTACATGCATCTCGTGGGTATTTTTCCTCCCGCTCCATGCTCTCCGCAATCCGATCGGTGAGGTTCTTGTAGGCAGCTCCTCGCAAAGAGATGTGAACCTGTCCCAGCTTTGTGATCTCCTTGAAGAGCTGTCGCCTCAGTTGCTCATTATCCTCCCTCGTCAGCTCCGGTAATGGTCGTCCATCTAGTCTGCGAGAGACAATATCACCGACCAAGAAGGATATCTTGAAAAGTTTCGGGTCGATAGTCATGGTGATGGCGGGGAATACTATTAGAATGGCGATGGAGGATGAAGATATATATGCTCCAGTCCCAGCTGGAGTGAGAAAAAACAATAAAAAGCGAGACAATGGGGATATATCTGCGATTATACTGAATTTAAACTGAGCGAATAGAGTGAAGGTGAGGTGGATTGCGCCAGACTTTGCGTATGGATATCTCAAGAACAATTCGCAAGACTGAAAAACATGCAAGATATACAAGAGAGGTGGGCTTGCTAGGACGAGGAGCAAATAGCAATGGCTTTCAAGACGACGAGAGGATCGACCGGATGAAGCAATAAGATTTGAAGTCTTTCATTAATGGTCGATGCAAGCCTCCAACATCGTTTCGCCACGGCTCCCAGCGGTATGAAAATGTTTGAAGTCGGGGTTCGATAGTTTGCTAGAGGGATGCTAGACAACACCAGGTGCTTTTGTGCTGAAAGATCAGTGCGTGTCACCAGTCGATTTGCTGGAGAAGATGGAATCTGCATGAAAAGAAAGACATTCTTCAGTAGTTCGCAGTTGGCAGAGAAACTCGTATCATCCGAGCACCGGCTGCATCTAGCAGGGGCATATCAGAATGGCTTGCGAAGTATTCTGCCCATACTTCCTCCAATAACGAAGGAGCGGTGTGTTTGACTTTTGCCTGGATGGAGGAGAGACAGAAATACCTGTGGCCTAGCCGCTGCACGCGAGAAGACGTCCTTCGCAAATGCCCCAGGACTAAACCCCTCCCGGACAGTTGTATCCAACGCGGGGCCGGGCCGCAGGGGATTCGTTCAAGAGGGGGTTGGTGTTGTCTCTCGGGCAGGTAGCGGCCTGAACAGTCGCATGTTTTCAGTGGATCATCTGCAGGTAGAGCACTGGTGAGCACAAGACCGGTGAAGAATGGGATAGGGGCGAATGAAGGCATTCGAATGGAGCTCGGCGACAAGTCTCCGTAGATGATCGTCTTGGTACGAAGACATTGGGGATCAAACGATGAGAAGACAATTGAAGAATCTGGACGGAGATGGTGGTGAGAAGTTGCAGAAGTGATGTGGTCGCGGAAGGGAAGTCCAAGTAGGTCACCTGACTTCCCGTATATCGTGGCACTACCTCGGGAAAATGAGGCTGAATGAGGTTGATGAAGCTAGCCCGAAAGGGAAGATCCGGCATGAGAGGGGAAACATCAGTCGAAAGTCGATAGAACTTCTTCCCAAGAGGTATTATATTGGTTTGCGTGCACATTAAACACTCCTTTCAGCACACCTTTATGTCCTCTAATTGTACTATATAGCTGTCCTCTTCTTTCACAAGCCTACTTCTCAACCGCTGGCGTTATCATTGCAGCCTCAGCTCTCACCGCACTTTTTATTTCTCCTTCACTTTCCCACCCATTTCATTTCACTCCGCATCCTCGTGCATACCCGCAATAACGATCGTGCATAAGCGATACCCGGGTCGGTATAAACTAGCAGGCTATTCCGAAGACCTGTCCCTGCAAGGAATTCTGGAGTTGCTTCCAAATCCTCTACTGACCATTTATTCCGACGGCGATGACCGATCCCAATTTCTCTCAAAGATGGTATCTGAAAAACAGGAAATTCAGGAGAGAATGATTTGCCACGAGGGGGGCGAAGGTAAAACTCCGAAAAGAGGGGTCATTAGATGTCCGGAAAAGGAGCGGTGAACATCAGCCAAAACCCTTTTTACCAACCAATCAACACAACAACCGTGGAGTTCATACTTGACTTTTCGAGATTCGCTCACAGTGACTGTACCAGACTCTCAGATTTCGAGACTGTCAAAGTGCTCGAGCAAGTAAGCCTTTCAACAGACTGTTTGCCACATCCGAAAAGCTCTGTCATGATTTTGTATACGGGTAAATGGAACACGAAGCATAAACGAAACACATTTTTTTCTAGCGAGGAAATCGGCTCCGAATGCATTTGAGAGGTGCTGTCGCTCGATATCATCCCGAAACAGACCCAGCAGCAAATTAATACCGGTATTGGGCAGCAACAGAAGAGGAGTCGTTGGGTGGTGAATTTGCCTGAATGTATAGGGCATAAATAACTAAAGATGTCGATTAGGTGGGTTATCAGCCAACATACGAAAATCTATCTGGGCAGATATATTGATTGGTACAGGAGGTTTTTAACATTTCCTCTAGAAATCTCATGATGCTCGATACCAAGATATTTTCTGTTGTTGGGCGCGAAAATAAACATGCAGTTGTCATTTCATTTTCATGGGATACCAAATTTGAAAGTTGCCCCGAAAACTCTATGCCGTGCAGTACTTCCTCGCCGGGGAAATAGGTCCAAAGACTCCACATTAGGAATTTCCCGAACCGAGCAGTATATCTACAGATCCAATAGTTCTATTAGTCAAATTCCCCTTGCTAACAAGAAGTCTCTAGCAGGCTTGGCGCAACTATTTCCTTGGCGAGGAAGTAAATGCACACTTCGTGCATTCTTTCTTCCCTTCGCTAGAGCCAGTCTTCGCATAAAACTCTATTTTACTAGTAAATTTGGATGTGTAAAGTGTCTAGCGATAAAGCTAGCAGTCGTGAGGTTCTATACGCTCGTATCGAATCCAGACTCGGCTTCTACGCAGTGCTGTTTCCCTTTTGTATTCACAGGCCTTAACTCGAGCTTCTCTTTCTCTAAAGTGCAATGCACCTCTAGCACAGTATTTGTACTTCAAAGTACTTTAGTGTTTTACTACTCATTTGATAACAAAACTAAAATGGGCAAAAACAATAACTCCCCAACATGAATACTCCGTACTACCTTCCTCTTCCTTATCTCATCTCTAGCCTCACATCACGATAAACCCCCTTCTCGAGCGGTTGATTCCATTCTCGACACTTTATCCCTTTAACGCAACTGCAAAATGCTTGTTCGAATTGAAATGTCCAAGTTTATGGTACTAAGCTAGTCGTGTAGATAAATAGGGTTCCCAGCCTTCGGAACAAAATCATTCTTTCCAACCTCTCTTTTTGACAATGCGTTCCCCCCGAAGCTAGGCAAACCGAATAAAAGAAAGCGGTTCATACCAGCTATTTATACCCTAATACTCCCAATTCACTTCATACCCCTTTCATGTTCATACTGTTGAAAGTTCCCCCGGACTTTTTGTCGCTTTTGCATGCAAAATATATACGGGAAGTATAGAGTAGACGATTTCTATGTAAAGAAATTAGATTTTGTGAAGTAAAGACATACGAATTACATATATCTATACCTCCTGGCTATTTAAGGCATGTCGACTCTGCTAATACTTTAGGATATCTGAAATGATTTGCTCTCGTATGAGCTATGAGTTGGAAGTATATGCGGTCGTTGAAAGCACATCCTCGGATTGGGTTTGGGGGTGAAGCCTTTGATATCTTGTTTTAATAGTATAATACTGCAACTGTACATGCATATATTGTTCTCTTCCTGTTACAGATTATGTTGATAGTTGTGAGTTCTTTGGCGTTTAAAGTGATAGTGACAGTGAATAATATATCAACAACAATTTCTCATTTTGCTCTCATTTTGCGAGGGGAGGTTGCTCTATGTCAAAGTTAATTATTAATAGGCCTTTAAGATATATTTGTTTAAACCTTTTTTCTTCAAAAAGAATTTAGATCTCCATACATTTAATTTTATCTTTCCCATACTACTTATCATGCTACTACATAAGGCTATGACAACATATTTTTCAAACCTTCTGGTTTTAACTGAGGGGGAAAGAGCAGGTTTATATACTCTTTTTTCAGTCTAGAAGAAATATCTGCTACCATGGCGTCTCAATAAACTGCAATCGTTACGAGATTAGATTTCATTTATCGTAAACTGCTCGTCTTTGGTGTCTAGGCTCAAACGTTACAGGATTTGGAGTGATAGCAACAAGTTAGATCTAGAAAATAATGAGGCTATATTTCTCAACCTTAACTGTGCAGGCAGATATGTGACGTGTTCTGTACCAAGGTATAATAACCATAATAGTGATCAGTATAATGAATTAGGAGGAGGCCCAGAAGAAAAATCTAGAACTTCGAAATTGGCAAAATAACCAACTGCCAGGCATATTCTAAACACCTTGATCTACCTCTTATGCCCATGCTCCTCCAGCCTAACACTCTTCTCACACCACCTCATCCCATGTCCTTGTACATGCCCATTCTCTTCATCCACCTTCATCACAGTCCTCTCCCCATCCCCAAAGATCCTCTTAAAAAACAAATCATAACTGCCCCACATTCCGCTAAACAACAACACTGTAAACTTCGCCATCCAAGGCGGCATCTTCCCCTCGTGGTCTGCGAATACACGGCCCAAAATAAAAAAGAGGGCTATGAAAGGCAGCCAGAAGAGCAAGAACAGCGCCCGTCCGACCCTCTGTCGGGAGGTTGTAATCGCGTAGGGCCTTATATTGTACAGGAAAACAAGGTATTCGGACGGGAGACCATGCTCTTCGGCTCCATCGGTAATGAGTTTCATATATCGTGCAGAAGCTTGCGCGTAGCTGGGATCAGGACGTTGTATCCTGCCATTGGGGGAGCATCTCGTATTCTTATCCTCGGATCGTGGTTGGAGCAGTGTATGTGCTTCGAAAGTCGCACCTTCTGGCGAAGGGTCTACCGTCGTGCTTCCTTTAGGAATGGCAAAACATGGCACAACTACATCTTGATAGCTGGCCCCGCCGCCTTCTGTGGCGATTATGGTTCGGTAGTCCTCGGGTGTTACTTCATACACGACCCCTATGAGGCCCTTGTGCCAGCGGTCTTTGTGATAATCGGAATTGGTAACAGGGCGCGAGGGGTCGCGGTAGCGTGTGTTGGCGAAGCAGGGCTCGAGGTAGGGAATGCCGGGTAAGTCGAAGGTTAAGGTCAGGGAGGGGATGTGGGCATTGATGGAGGACAGAGGTCTGATGCCTCGGGTGCCTTTGAAGGTTTCGGCGGAGAGGTTAGAGCCGTAGGCTAGATAGAGGATGGTTTTGGGGTCGTTGGAGGAGAGCCGGGCTTGGGAGGTGACAGGAAGCTTTAGCAAGGGTTCTGGGGTAACTGCAGGTAATGTAGATAACTTGAAGAGCTTGTTGAGAGCTGCTACTGCTCGAGTGGTAGTTGATTGCTCTGGCATTGTATCGGCATACATTGGGAAAGGGAGATGGCGAAAAAAAAAGCCCTGAAAATCTTTTGAATAGTAGAAGATGATCACACATAAATATTTGAAGAAATTAGATGGGGAGAGATGCTCCGCGCGACAATCTGATACTACATCACATCGACTGTTGAGTCGGCATATTGACTTGGATGATTACAAACTCGAAATGTCCGGTCGGAGGAGTTCAAAGTCCGAGCCTCACTTGAGGCAAGGCTGAAAAAGTATAAAGACGTATGAAAGTCCAAGTGCTTCATATTGATATTTTAGGTCAAATAGATGAAAAAACATGAAGATATAAACTTCTCAGGTAAGTTATTAAGGTTATTTGAGTACAAGAGGGTGACTATGAGCTGACATGCAAATCAAGCGATGTGATTGGATGAGCCGAGTGACGAGAGATGTCGTAATCGAACCCTGCGATTACTACCAAGACAAATCCCTATCAACATGCACAAAATGGAGAGTGTTTTAAATAGGTTTACTTGTAGTTTGACAGAAATCAAATAGAATAAAGACGGCTTCGAATTGAATGGCGTTGTGAAAGGAAGCTAGATGTTTTAGGGCGTTATAAATGAAGAAATCCAACGACAAAGCGAACGGCAGTAAAGCCATAGACAATTTTAACAAATAAAAGCTAATTTGCAAGGAGTTAAAGAGCTGTTCGAAATGAAAAGAGTTGCACTACCGGTACCTTTAACTTTTAATTTGTAACTCCTTGTGCGGCGGTGCTTTACCTAACTGTAACCTCGAACTTGAGACGAGGCTGAGCTGGTGGATTGCCTCTTTTCATTGGCTCATGGAACCCCTCTCTCACCACATCTGACGGCAAGGCCACCATTTCTGAACTCCTCCTCAACTGCATTCCCATCTCCAACAGCTTCCATCGTCTTCAACATGGCGCTTGTTTCAGGTCCCGGTCGTGCCGGCTCCTCCCTTCCCGATGAACTCCAACTCGCAATCGAACCCCACGTAAAATATATCCAAAGCCTTGATTCCGTTCGTCAAACTTCCCCCTCCTTAATCCCACTCACTAACACCCCTCAGCGCAGAGACGAACTTGAATACTGGCTCACAGAGCATCTCCGACTGAACGGCCTTTACTGGGGTCTAACAGCCCTCCACCTCCTCGGTCGCCCCGATGCCTTACCCCGTAGTGAAACTATTGATTTCGTGCTAAGCTGCCAGACGGAGAGTGGCGGATTTGGAGCCGCACCAGGACACGATGCGCACTTGTTGTATACATCCAGTGCGGTGCAGATCTTAGCCGAGGTAGATGCCCTCGATGAACTCGAGAAGAGGGGAGTAAAAGGTGGAAAGATGGCCGTTGGGAAATGTGAGGATTTTGTGCTATACTTTCCCGTCTGGCGTAGTTGGGATTTCGCTGACGTGAGACCCGGCAGACCTCGCGGATCTGCAGAATCGAGAAACGGGAACGTTTGCAGGCGATGAGTGGGGAGAAGAGGATACTAGGTTTATAGCCGCGGGCCTAATTGCGCTATCGTTACTCCGTCTTCTGGATCTGGTGAACGTCCCGCTGGCTGTTGCATATATAAGCTCCTGCGCCAACTTTGATGGGGGGTATGGCGTTGCTCCTGGGGCAGAGAGTCACTCGGGACAGATCTTTGCGTGTTTGGCGGCGTTGAGTATTGCAGGGAGGTTGGATACGGTAGATAAAGATCGTTTGGGGCAGTGGTTGAGCGAGAGACAAGTTGAGGCAGGGGGTTTGAATGGCAGGCCGGAGAAGTTGGAGGATGTGTGTTATAGTTGGTGGGTGGCGAGTAGTTTGACGATGATTGGGAGGTTACATTGGATTGACGGTGGGAAGCTAACGGAGTTTATATTAAAGTGCCAGGTTAGATACACTAAGAAGAAGGGGGAGATAGGTGCTAACTAGTAACAGGATTCAAAAAATGGAGGGTTTGCGGACAGGCCGGGAGATATGGTTGATGTCTTTCATACAAACTTCGGTCTTGCGGGCCTTTCACTACTGGACTTCCCTGGGTTGGAAGAAGTCGATGCTGTTTAGTAAGGCTTCTCTTCCCAGTTCTAGTGGTATTTCTACTAATCTGTTCTCTCAGTTGTATGCCAAAAAAGGTTATTGAGAGAATGCTCGGGCCGCAGACTGGATATGTCACTCCGGCGACTCCGGCAATCCCAGTAGTAAAGCAAGGCATATAAGGTACGATAACAGATAAATTCATAAACGTTCTTACTGCTACTCTGATACTCTCGTAATTCATCCTTCGCGAGCGTGCTTGTGCTTCTGGTACCAATATTTACTATCGTCCTTCACTCTCATAGTCCCTCACTCTCCTATATTAAAATGGGGCTAGCAGGAAGAGGAAATAACAAGAGAAACAAAAACTGCAAAGAAATTGCAAAACTTCATGAACAGCCATGTCATATGCGATATATGACAGGTGCCGACTCTCAAACCCTGATACGTATTGTATCGTCACAGTCTAATATCAGTGCGGAATGCATCCTGTCACACTAAGCTGTTCTATCATCGATAGAAAGCACTGCTATTATCTCCAGCTATCAATTTAAATTTCAAAGCGGTTTCGGCCGATTTAAGCTGGGTCGAGAATAGAAACCTCCTGCCATCTAATAACCTTGCATCTATATATATATTGTGGTGCTAGGATACAAGGCAGGAGGAGATGAAAGTTTCAAAGCACTCAATGGAGCAAATCCTTTTGATGGTTTGCTGTTTCTAGTGCCTTGAGTACATCTTGTACGGGGTTGTGCTGGACATCTTCTAAAGTGCTTGGCTTTGGATATCTATAGGGGGAATCTCTACATGGGAGACTTGCAAAGAGAGCAAGCATCCTGGAGGGGTTCTAATATATCCCTCGAGGACTCTTTGGGTAAGCTTTCCGAGTTTCCTGTTTTTAAGAGCAGTAAAAATGATTGTTCTACAGATGTGCCTAGCCTTCGATTCATATAATTTCCCCTACCTGGAATTCTTGATTTAGTATTCTTTTATACTTGGACTAATTTCAGAGTTCTAAAACATACAAAGATTGTGACTATTTAAGACACTTAGTCTCTCTATCCTTCAACTGCCCTTAAATTCCCTCAAGTGCCCACACCTAGCACATATATCTATCTTCTCCTCTCTTGCTTACCTTTTTGCTGACCTATTGGCTTTTCATACTGTGGGTGATTTCCAGCGTCGAAATTTTTGCACGCCGGTATGACCCCTTCTTTATTCACGCACCTCTTTATAAGCAGTCAAGAAACCTAATTTTCAGAGACTCGGTGAAGATTATACTCCTTTCATTATTCGTTCCAAGTCCACAACGCTCTTGTAGACGAAATCCCAAAAATCTAGATGTCGTTTGTTGCACGTGACCCTCCTCGAGGTCCGCATCGAGCTCTCGGTTTCGTGTAATAGAAGAGGGGATCGTTCGGATCCCGACGTTGTATGTTATCAGCAAGTTTAGCCTAGGTCCAAAGTGATACTCCTCCAGCTCCTATTCCTTTACCATCTATGTATCACAGGTTGTTGACCCATCGCACCTTCCTGCTGCTCTATCTAGGTTGTTGACTGTCCAAAATCGCAACTTCCTCATTCGAGGCACCAGGAGAGCAAGCAACGTCTCGAAATCTGGTGGGTGACGTCGTTTGGCCTCGCGTCCAGGTTCCTCCCTTCTTCGGTCTTCTCGATAAAATCCCATCTCGTCCGTCTCACCTGTTCCACCCGTCCCATCACTCCTTCTCCTTCTCTTCCTCTCAACCTCCAAAAGACACTTGAAGTCATTGGATCTCTCTTTCTGCGTCGTGGGCCTGTTCAACACTGCTAGAGAAACCATTGTCGACTTGCAGCCATTGCTCATTCCCGCACGCTGTGTTTACTTCTGCGGCTTTCAGGCCTGATCATCGGACGTAAGTTGCTACCTTGCTCATCACAACCGACGAAACGCCATTGATAGCTGAAGCACTGCACCTATTCAGACGGTGAGTCAGGTTGGCTGCTCATCTTTTTGTCCGATGCAACCAATTAGCTACTCTTCGGTGCAATTTAGGCTTCGCAGGTGTATCCTAAGAGGCTGTTAACCACGACCATTTGTCCCTGCCTTGCAAATCAAACTATGCTGCATTTCAGCTAATCACCTGCAATTTGCAGGCACCACCACAATGCCGAAACAACTCAAGGTCGAGTATGATATCGATCTGCAATGCAGCCTTTGTCCCAAGAATCCTACCTTCTCCGACATCTCTCATCTGCTCACGCACATATCTTCAAAGTCTCACCTGGCAAACCGTTTCAAACTCCAAATTGTCTCCCAAACGGACAGAACAGCTAAGGAGAAATTGGAAATCTTCGATTTTTGGTATCAACAAAGCAATCTCGATGTCTTGTTGTCTGAACGACTAGCTGCAAAGGACGGGAAGAAAAATGCAAAGGAGAGAAGGAAGGGAAACTCCAAGGTCAAGGTGCGGAAAATTGTTGACTCACATCGCTTGACTCAATTGAGAGGCTGGTGTCTAATCTTGGCTCTAGGTCAAGCGGGAGGAGACCGCAGAGCCTATGTCACAACCTGCGGGAGGAAGACAACTTGCTGAAGCGCCGGCCTTTCGTGCTCCGGTTCCTCGAATGCACCATTGGCCTACCCCATCAGCAAGTACTACCAACGATGATAACTCTAAGCCGACATCTGATAGTGAATGGGAACCAAATATTTATACCACTCCTACTGCCAGACGTCACATACCAAATTTCACTCGTGCAAAGACTCCTGTTGGCCACCAGCTTGATCCCAGGTTTGCAGCATAAATTATTCCCTCCCTGAGCACTACTAACAGTGGCAATCAGTCTCGCTGATATTAGCACACCATTTAAGCCCGACGCTGAGGAAAGTGTCGAAAACAACAAGGATCCAGGAGAGAAACTCACTGATAGTGCGAAATTGAAAGGTGTATATTGGCCTGGCATGGATCTCTTTGATTCTGCTACGCCCCAGATGAAGAGAATGAGAAATCAAAAGAAGGGAGGAAACATCCTGGAACAGATGATAGCTACTTCACGAGATACTGAGCCTGCCGAAATTAGTTACCATGCGAATGGTGAATTTCGGGCTGCTCGGTACATCTTTGGCCCATTATCCACTGAAAGCAGTCCGGTGAGATTGACGATCTCCATTGCATGTTGAGATTGGCAGGTCACTAAACAAACACAGGTCATTTCCCCAATCAAGAAGAAGAAAGCCCGCAAGGCGGCTGCTGCATTGTCGAATCTCAGTACCAATGCGCCACGCTTGCGAGCACCAAGACCAAAGAAAAGAGCTGCTGGTAAAAGCCCGACTAAACGTCCAGATGTGATGCTGGCACGCCCGCCGGTTTTCATGCAGCCGCTACCAACGCTCAATCCCTTGGCTTCTGGTTTCGGTCAACGATTTGTGCCTACTGCAGAAGAAGATGAGGAATTTCGGATGACAATTGGTGACTTGGGCGGAAAGAGAGCTTTCAACATCTTCCAAGATGTCCCTGAGATTAGTCCAGGTATGTCATTTTTACTGCATTTGGAACTTTGCACTTGCTAACTCGTTTAAGGCCGGACAGAAACTCCACTGGAAGAGCATCGGTATGTCGCCGGCCTTCAATCTAATTCAGAAGACGCTTTAACTGATCTCATCCCACCACAGATTCGACGAATTTACCAATCATGGTTTGCCAGTATTTCCGAGCAATTTGATGAGTTCGAACCCTTTCCATGCGTCACCAACACCGGCAGCAAAACAGGCAATTTATCGCGGATTTTGCAAAGAGAATGGACCACTTGAAAGCTCGACCACATCCGAGGCCCGACGAGCACCAGTTGCATCCCATGGCTATCCTGGCCATGTGTTCCAGGAGTCGTATTCCAACCCACTTCATTCTTATAATCAATATTTTCGAGCCTATCAATTTCCCATGCCTTTCGGCGACGACAGATCTCCAGACGAATACGGTCCAGCTGGTATGGGCGATTACAGGACTATGAATCCCATGGCTGCTCGTTCAATGCAAGCACAAGGCCAACAGAGTCTGACCGACAACAATAATGCTGAGAGCAGTAACCCGCATTACCCTATGTAGGAGTAGGACCCCTTACGCGACATTACAAGAGATATTCGGCATGCATATTGGGTGTTTGGTGTTTTGAGAATAGGATCCTTTGGGGACGTTTTGCATTGTTTTTCCCTTGCCTTTTTCGAAAACGGGATGATTTGAGGGTTTTGGCTTTTATTATTTGCTTTATTCAACATCACATATGGTTCGTTGCGAGCATACTTGCTTATCATAGACGTCAGCATACATTTTGCAATTCAAGGGGGTTCAAGGAGATGGGAGGGCTGGATCATTACGGACTAATGACATTGCTATTTACTCGGGAGGGTCTTTCCTCTTTTGTACGTACATACATTATCAGACACTCATTTGCAACTGCTCAATCACAGAAAAGAGATGCTCTAAATGCTTAAGTCTCCAACTCGTGAATTGAGGTTTCGGGGTTCTGTACAACTTGCAGGTTCGATCGTTCTCTTTTGCATTATGATAAGATCTGTGGCCACAGATCTATCCAGAGCTACTTGGGTCAAGCATCTAGGTCGTTTAAATGGGTGCGCTTATGGCTCAACTTAATTGAGGCGCAACCCGGCCTTCTAGTTAATCTTACAAGGTTTCTCCTTCCTCGAAATCTCCCATTACCTATTATGCATCCCACTCCCATCTATTTACAGCTGCTCGATTCCAACAATCAGCTGATCGAAATGATCCGGGCCATCCTCCAAGACCTGTCCCAAAGCCCTCGACAGGCTCGCGAGCTTCTTCTGCTTCGAGTCCATCTCCATCTCGCGCGACTTCCGGGCCGCGGTATCGATGACCGGTTTCGGGACATTGGCCAGCCTCGCGACGTTCAGGCCGTAAGATCTATGTGCCACGCCCTCCTCGACTTCATACAGGAAGGTGATCTCCTCGTCGCCGTCGTCTACCGCATCCACGGGCTGCTGGTTCTTGGTCGCCGTGAAGGACATGTGGACGTTTTTCAGCTCCCCACCTTGTGCGAATCCGCGTGCGATGCTGGCGAGGGATTGGTAGTGCGTGATGAATAGGCAGAGACATCCCGTCTCCCGGACGATGTGATCGAGGACGGCGCCGGCGATGGCGACGCCGTCGTGCGTGCTGGTGCCCCGGCCGAGCTCGTCGAGGATCACGAGGGAGCGGTTGGTGGCGGTCTTGAGGATGGTGGAGGTCTCGGAGAGCTCGACGGCGAAGGTGGATTGTTTGTTGAAGAGGGAGTCCGAGGCGCCCATGCGGGTGTGGATGCTGTCTAGGGGGGTGAGGGAGAGAGATTCGGCGGGGACGAAGGAGCCGATCTGGGAGAGGAGGCAGAGGAGCGCGGTTTGGCGGACATAGGAGGATTTGCCGCCCATGTTGGGGCCGGTTATCAAGAGGGCACGGGTGGAGGATGTGGAGAGGTGGGTGGAGTTGGGGATGTAGGGGGTGGGGAGGAGGGATTCGACCATGGGGTGTCGGCCTTGGGAGATGGAGATGCAGGTAGGATTGGCGGTGGTGGGAGCGAGGAAGGTGGGACGACAGTAGTTGGGGCGGGAGGCGACTTGAGAGAGGGAGAGGAGGCAGTCGAGGGTAGAGAGAGATGCTACGGCGTCGCGGAGGGGGGTGTAGTGGGTGGATATTTCAGAGAGGAGGGACCTGAATGCAATGTCGCAGGCGGAGGAGAGGGATTCCTTGTGTTGGTCCCTTTCCCTGATCATACGTATTACGTCGGGGGTGTGGAACCGGGATGCCTTTTTGGTGCCAGATATCTTCGTCCAAGAGGCAGGGACATTTTTCAGTTCCGAATTTGGCACTTCAATGAGGTATTCAATACCCGAAATAGTGAGATAGGTTACTGGTTGCTTCTTCTTTAGAGCAGCGGAGGCGGCGGGACGGTGAGCGTCGAGTTCTTGTTCAACGCTTGCAATTCCGATTTTGTGTTCGGCGATGAGGTCTGTCTCGTAGTTTTCATGAAAGAAGGCATATCTGTCGTCCTTTCTAGCAGCTTCAGCGCTTATGCGGTCAAGGAAGGATATTACTGTCTCTCCGATACTAGGCAAGGCAG
The DNA here is from genome assembly GCA_000328965.1 of Ascocoryne sarcoides NRRL 50072. Classification (NCBI taxonomy): domain Eukaryota; kingdom Fungi; phylum Ascomycota; class Leotiomycetes; order Helotiales; family Gelatinodiscaceae; genus Ascocoryne; species Ascocoryne sarcoides. The sequence goes on along the minus strand of KB205946.1, from coordinate 2,209,770 downwards.
CAATAGCATTGTTGATCAGAGGCGAGGAAAAGCCAGCGTCTGAACCTGACGGATCTTTGACACTCGCGTACTCGTTAGATATCCTTTGAAGGGTCTGAAGGGTAACAAGAAGCTCTGGGCGGGTGCATTTCCCGTAATAAATCCGGATAAGACTCCGTTCGAGGTCGGATCGAATGCTACGAAGGAGTAATTGCAATTTGTCGACTTTGGGCGTCTGATGTCCATCCTTTAGCTCCTGGACAGCAGAGACCCTTTCCTCTAACCGCTTAATATCAAGAAGTGGTTTTCCAACCCATTTCCGAAGCAACCTCTGGCCGAACCGAGTCTGTGTCTTATCCAAGGTCCAGAAGAGACTGCCCTTCTCTGTGTGATCAGTCGAGTTTTGATAGATCTCTAAACTGGTGAGGGTATTGCCGTTGAGTAGCATATGAGACCGGGCACTGAAGGATTCAAAATACTTTGTCAGATCAAACACATGCTCGAGGCCATACTCCGTCATGTGAGTTATCATAGCTGACAGACAAATCGTCACCTGTTCTGGCAGCTGTAGAACCTTGTCCAGAAGGGCTTGCTCCCTTTCGCCTTGACTAGACTTTAACATGTCTGCATAGAATCTAGTAACATGCGAATGGGCCTCCGCTGCAAACGTCTTCCCCTTTTCGATCCGCTCAAGTCGTATCCTGTCGCCAAAAACATTTGTAGAGCTGCCAGAGAGATGCTGAACTAGCTTATCGGTAGCTTTGGTGAGCTCTCCGACGATGAGAAACTCGCAGGGTGCAAGATGAAGTAGCCTCGTCTCGATTTCACTCCGCATAAATCCATCCTCGAATGTATCGTAAATGATATCTCCCGTTGCCGGCTGAACCGCTAAGATGCCGACGTCCACCTTCTCATCTGTTCCCCAGCCTTTTGATTTGGCCTCTGTAATACAGAGTAAATATCCAGTAGCTGGCGCCCCGCCATCATCGACGGGATGATTGAGACTGTCAATGTCCTCAATATAGGTCCCTTTGGTGTACACATTGGTCAGTTTCCGAACAAAAGGTGCATTTCTATTATCACCAGCCTTCTTCAGGGCAGCTGTTTCTGTTTGCCTTACAACACCAATTTTGTGGCCAGCTTGGACAAGCCTCTTGGCATGAACCGGCAGCCGGTGAACAGGAATACTCGCACTGGCGAAACGGTCTAGATGGGCTTCCGAGGGGTGCTCGTCGTAGCGGAATTTGCCCGGTATGCAAACGATGCTCAACTCCTTTGCTGCCGTTCTGGCATCCTCCCCGAAGAACTTGAATTTATATCCAACTTCGACGATTAGCAGCGTGTCCATATGCTTCCTCTTGATATCCAGGAACTGGATTTCCAACGGCGTCAACTTCCCCGTCTTTTGGCCTTTCTTTTTCGTGGGCGGCGGTGCAGGTTCCTCTTCGTCTTGCTCCCCCTCGGCATCTTCTTGAGCTGGAGACTCCTCGGTTTGCAACCAATTTCGACGCCCGATCTGCACTCCGCCCATCCTCTTGAGCCATTTCTGATGTAACTCCTGCTTTCTCGCCTTCTCTTCCTCGGCATCTTGGTGCTCTGGAGCCTCTGCTCTCGTTGCCAACGGGGAAGAGGAATAGATATACTTTTCCGTCCTCGGCCCTAGTTTCAATTTCCCCGTATCACTTGATTTCTTCTGCGTAACATCGCCTTCATCCTCATCTCCCTTGGTCCGCTTCGCTGGTCTCTCTACTACGAGTAATCCATTGTTTCCCCCATTTGTATCTTCTGTCAACGCTCTTTTTCTCGTAGACGGCTGCACAGGCTCATCATCATCATCGGGGTCTGAAACGAATAGGCTATCCTCTGTGTCTTTTGCTTGTATTGGCGGTTGGGGAGTCTGCGATTGGGAAGTCTGCGATTGGGAAGTCTGCGATTGGGAAGTCTGAGATTGGGCTCGAGAAGCAGCTAGCCCATTGACCGTTCGCGGGGCAAAAAAGCTCGATATCGAGGATTGGGTCTTGGGGGTCTTGGCTTGGGAAGATTGTGTTGATTTGGCCATTTTTGGGGATGGATGGCCCAATGGATGTTGAACCTGAGGTGTGGTGATTCCGGAGACGCGACGAAATGTAGTTGACGCGCTCCCGTGTTGAGTGGTAGTTGATTAGTCAGGATGTACGGGGAGTTAACTTCAGGGGGCGCCTCGTCTTTTAGTGATGGGGTCGCTAAACTTTTGGCGAGTTACCCCTATCTTCAACGTAAGTAGCTTCCTTGTACGGATTCCAGCAAGAGGATAGGGACTGCAACTGCATCCGCTATCTAACGAGGCACACTTGTATCGCTAGACAATTTTTCATTATGAGGGAAGAGTTTAGCAAAAGAATTCCCTCCAGCGTCGTTGATAAACTGCCACCGCTCGCCCCAGCTGAACTTTTAACAAAGGTTGTCTGGACCAGCAAAGTATGAACTCCGGTCAGCCAGTAAAACACTTGCAGATAATACAGAGTTTACTTTCCTCGCCGGCGAAACAGTTCTACTAAGCCTTCTCTTGACTTCTCGCTAACAAGGGGAACTTGGCCAATAGCACTCTCAGATCTATAGGTATACGACCCCATTTAGTAAATCTCAAATGTGGAGTCTTTGGAACTGTTTCCCGTCGAGGAAGTACCTCCCGTCTCCCGAATTAAAAGACTAGTATCAAATACCCAACTCTCCATTCCAGCCCACAGAAGATCCACATATCTCAATTCCTCCACAACCAAAAATCCATATATATCTCCATTCAACATGAAACCACACCCACCATTATAACCATCTACACGCAATACACAATATCCCACCTTCTAACCCAGTAACCCCCCACCCGAACCAAATCCTCCCAAACCCAACAATCCACCAGAGACAAGCCTATAAAACCCCCCATTATAAAATCCAAAACTGTCCAGCCATCTTTTTCTAGTTGAGCACTTTAAACTCAACCGTGTAAATCACAGACAAGGTGAATGTGCAATGCATAGAGTAGGTATATAAACACTTACTACCTTAACAACTCCACCTCAAGACACGTTTCCCCATTCTTCAATCTAGCATTCTACTATCCCCCCCTGCGCAAACCAAGGTGGAGACATTCTTGCCACTTCAGCTAGGGCACTCTCAGGAGTCCTATTTCTGTTTACCGCATCTCTGACCGCTTCCTAATCAGGTAGTCCTAATGCTTCCATTTCTTAATCTATTTACACCATTCCTAGTACTTTATAAGACCACCATTTGCTTCTATAACTGCCCGACATCTGTCCCACCAGCTGTCGTAAAGGATCTGAATGTAGGAGTTAGGGACAGCTTCTCAAGCTTGAAGAATGATCCTCCTTAACTCGGTTAATGAGATCTTATCGGGCTTATATCTAACATGCCAATAATGAGCTTGTATCCAGTTTTTCATCCTATTCCACACATGCTCAATGATATTAAGGTTATTTAAGTATAGAGGAAAGGGTATATACCCGATGCCTTTACTCTCTAGATTCAGCTTAGTTTCTATAGACCGGTGGGATGGTACATTATCCTAGATGCAAAGGTACTCAGTGCCCCGTACAAACTCAACTATGTGTGTAAGTATATACTCATCGTACTTAGTGCTGTTTATCTTCCCCCACTCCTTCTCCCAAAATATAAAAGGTCCCTGCCTCCCATCAACAATTACGCCATAAATCATCCAAGCTAGAAGTTTAGGGTACGTGTGCTACAAGCATTCAGAGAGATATTTCTCACTGCCGTCCTCTAGCACTGTGACAAAGCTTCTAGTATATGCTCCTCCCATAGCCCAAACCTCGTCTGAAAACAATATGTTATACACTATATCCCTACTCTATATAACTTCTTCTGCAAATGCTTTGCATATAGCTATAACCCGTGGTTCGTCTGAGAATCCCTTCTTCTTTGAAGCTCTATGACAGTAACCCATTTCTTGAAATGCAATACGAATAGCATCTTCTCCTGCATTGTGTTCTGGCAGAATAGAAGGGATATAGCGGTAAGGAACGCGGCGGTGTGATGGTGAAGCATAGAGCCATTCACGGAGCACAGCTTTCTGAGAGGTTCTCAGCTTACTTTGCTGCGTTCTAGCCTTTTGTAGTATAAACCTATAATTCTTCACCCACCAAATCTAATACTCTGTGACAGCACTTTACAAATCTCTTTGTAAGGGATCTTAAATAATAAGGCGGTTTAGATTATAATTCTCTTGTGGCGAGAAGTCTCGTGATGCCGGCGTGTTAGTATAAACAGTACTAGCGATAGCTTAGTTGAGCTGTCAGACAGTATAGATCTAGAAGATTAAGAGTCGCACTCAGCAATCATACTGCCGTCTGGACGAGGTCCATTCTGAGAGTCCCAGGACTGTGTCGTAGCCCTCGATGGTGGCGTAGAGATGTCTAGAGTGTTTAGAATCTCAAAAAGAAGACGTGGTGGTGGTGTTGTAAGCGTACTAAGAATAGCTTGCAAGTCCATCATGAGAATACTATAAAAAACATCTAACCTTAAAATAAAGAATAATCTCACAGAATCTCAAGTATACACCTACGTATCTACCTACTAATCTAATTAACTATATATATATAAAATCTACCCCTTTCATTTATCTCTCTAAACTTAAAGCTACTTGCCGCTTAGAAATAGACATAAAAATAAAAATAACTATATATCTCTCTTGACTTTACTTTTACTATTTAATCTAATCTAACACCGTTCTCCCCCTCTTCCCCTCCTCCCCTTCCCCTCCTCTCCTCCCTATCCCCCCTCATCATCTCCTTCCCACCCCCCCTCCCCCACCCCATCCCAGCCCCAAAACAAAAACCCAAAAAAACACACACATATATATAAACAAACAAAAAACAAAACCCAGTTCCCCAGCAAAGAGAAATGAAAAAAGGGGTGTTTATCTTATATATCTTATGTATTTACATAAATATAAGAGAATGCCGTAAAAAGGGAGCGAAAGATACAAGCGAAAGATATAAGCGAAAGAAACAAGCGATGAAACGCGACGAAACACGGAGGAAAGCGAAGAAAGGTGATGGAAAAGTGACGGAAAAGGTACAATAAACGAGAGGAGAGAGAGATGGATAAGATAAGATGAGATAAGATAAGATAGGTGCACCACATTTGACAATAAGAAGAAAGAAAGAAAGGTGACCCCGCCATCCTCTCTATCTATCCCATCCTATCATCCCCGCCATCCCATCCCCGCTATCCTATCCCATCCCATCCCATCCCATCAATTCATCTATCCTCTCCTCTCCTCCCTCCACCAATAAATCATCTATTTATATGTATCCCAATCATCCATTTATCCTAATCACCCATCCAATTACCCCCCCCCCACCCCCACCTATCAATCTAATCCAATCCAACCCAATCCAATCCAACCCAACCCAATCCAATCCAATCCAATCCAACCTAATCAACCTAATCAATCAATCAACCTTCTAGAACCCTCCTTCGAATGTCGAACGTCATACCCTATCCTCGTACCTTTCGGACTTTCGTACGAAAGTACGACAGCAGTATATTCGATTCCATCCGATCCGATCCAACCGAGAGAGGATTCTAGCACCTCATCCAAACTCTAGTATAAAAAGAAAAGAAACCGTCATACCCTCAATTCGTACTACCATTTCATTTTCCCCATCTCCCCTCTTCATTCTCCCTCTTCTTCTCCTCCAAAATCACAAAACACAAATCTACTCTCTCCCCTTCTCACCGTGAAGACACAAACAAAAGATAATGGCACACAGATAGACAGATAGATAGTAATAGATCAAAGGTAACTAACTAACCAACTAACTCTAAGTCGGGGGGAATCTCATAATACAGTACATACATACATACATACATACATACAACCAACCAACCAACTTTGCACGCCCATCCCATCCCATCCCATGCCATGCCATGCCAAACTCCAGAGCTCCCAATCCCATCCCACCCCATCATCAAAACCAACCCCACCAACACGCCTTGGCGCCATCAACATGCCCACTATATATTCCAAAAGCTCGAGCTCGTCGAGTCCACGCCCACATCGTGTTCATCCATCCCGAGCACGGTCGAGTGTGTGGATTCTTTTAATATCTCTCTCTCTAAAAAGCATGTACAGCGAATACTCTTCTCTTTCTCTCTTCTCCCTCTCAACTCCCTGGTCGCTCTCCTCTACTACTTCGACCTAAAACCTCGCCCGCTCGCAGCAAGGCACTGACCGGATCGAGATTGTCATCCGACGGATTCGACATGAAATCTCGGAGCCGGGCATCGACATGCTCGGTGCCGTGCGGCGACGTGGTGGCCGGATAGTTCCGCAGTGGCGGGATCGATGAGGGGAAATCGATGATGGGATGGATTCCTGAGAGAGGGTTAGTTGCCAGTCAAATCGCGCCGGGACAGCATCCACACGGGAGCTTGCGTGTCCGCTTACCATTAGGTGAATGCTGGGCATTGAGCGACTGCGGAGACATCGAAGGCTGGCGCAAAGGAGGCAATTGATTCTCAAAATTGCCCGTCGATTTCTGACCGTACATCGAAGGGATGGGGAGGGCGCGCTCCAAAGGGGGCTCCATGGGCGTGCGAGGCGTGAAATAGTTCGAGGAGGTGGTGCTATTCGTCGACTCCGAGGTGAGGAGCGGGGGCGGGTTGCTCTGGCCATTCCGGTTCGAGAGCTGGAGCGGCCCGTTCGAGGTGTGCGAGTCCGAATAGCGTCGGTCGTTGACACTCGTAATCCGGGGGAGTTCCTCGCGTTGGCCTTCCCTCCAAGCGAGTGTCTGCTGGCTGCCAAACATCGACTCGCGATACCCAGGCAGCGAAGTCGCTGGGGGCGAGGCCTTGGGGGGGGGTCTGACCTCCTGCGCTCCCCCGCGAGAGATTTAACTTGTGTATATGCGGAAACGGCGGAGAATTGTGCTCTCCCGCCTGCCAGTGCCCATTGGAGGCATTCGATTCCACGCGCACTCGACCTGCCGGGGCGTCTCCCTCATATTGGCTCGTGGTGCTACTCGCGGTGCTGCTGGCGGTGCTGGCATGCGGTTCGAGCTTGGGTCGCTTGGAAACGTCCTCGGGAGCTAGGTCTGTTAGCAAGATGATCCGCGCAGGCTCTCCCCGCTCCACATTCGAGGCGTACCTTGGTGCTGGCTTGACTGCCTGGCTTTGAACTCGGCAAGATATTGCGAGTACTCCTTGTAGCTGTTCGTCTTCTTATACTCGGAGAGCTCGTTGTTATATTTCTCCTTGGCCGAGAAGGCCTGCTGCTCGTAGGGCTCCTTGTCCGCCGGCGAGAGGTTCTGCCAGTTTTCGCCCACCAGCTTCGCGATCTCGGTGAAGGAGAGATTCCGCCCTTTGAGCTCCTCGCGCATCTTGTTGGAGAAGATCACATAGGCCGATGGCGGTCGCTCGGGGGCGCTGTCGTCCGGCTTGGGGTGCCGCCTGTATTTCCTCTTGGCGCCATGGGGCGCGCCATTTGCGTCCTTGCCTTCCGCCTTGAGCCCGCCCAGCTTCTCTTCCTCCGCGGGTCGCTCGTCCGTCGGGGTATGGCGCGGCGATGCCAATGCTCGATCCGAGGACACGCCTCTGGAATTGGCAATCTTGCGCTGCAGCTTGCGGCGGTGGCCGAGTTTCACGCCCAGCGCATCGAAGTCGGATTCGGTGATGTCGAGGATGGTTTCCCAAGTATCGAAACCCTGCTCGAGGAAGTCGTGGAGGTAGTGCGAGATCCCCAGCTCCGCGAAGATGTCTCCCAGGTCAGTCATACAGCTGATCGGCGCTGGAAATCGTCCAGGGCTCGCTCGTCTCACGCTGCTCTCAAGCTCAGGCGGGCCTCCCAAGGAGCGCAGTCCGAATCTGGTCCGGTGCTCCACGGTTTTGCCAGACCGAACGAGTGATCCGGTCTCCCACAATGATCTGTCTTGGTGACGAGCGGAATCGTGCTGTCTCGACCGCGGACGGGATTCAGGGATGCGGGTTGTGGTCGGGGGATGGGCGTGTCGAGGTATGTAGACATTCAAGAGTCGTTCATTCGTATACGGCGGCAGAGGGGAGAATAGTGCAGGAGACCGGGAAATGTTTCGAGCGGTGGGACATGCAGATAGCACTTTTGAAATTGGATGAGCTAGATCCGGATGCAGCAGGGCCGATTCAGTTGTCTGATCTGCCTCAGGATGTGGTGTGGCAATGTGCGGTCGACTTATACCAGGTTTGCCAAAGTCGAATGTTGTTTGCGGTTAAGCCTGATCGAATGTTCCCCTCGGGAATCTCGAAACAATCTCGAACCCTGTCCTGCCTAGTGTCCTGCCTAGCAAAGGCTGTCAGTCAGCATTCGCGACACCGGGACTCTCGAAATCCAATGACGGGGGGGGTTCATGGGAGATGCAATTGCAGTTGCAGCCGCGGCCAGCGAGGGACCTCCACCAGCGTGCTTCGAGGCCGTTGCGATGCCGTCTCGTGGAAGAGAGCGGGTTCGAGGAGCGACGGAGAATGTATCGAGCTCCAGTCGCGCACCGCTTGGAATTCCGTCGCTCTCATCCAGGAATGGGAAAGGTGGTCACGGCGGGTCTGATTTTCCCTTCCGCCCTGGGCATGCTCCAAACCCTAATCCAGATGGGCCACGATGGCACGGGGGGAAGATCCAGGCGGGTGGGGGAGGGGGAAAAGGAGAGAGGATGAGAGAGGCCGATAACCTACCGAATGGGCAGATGGATGGGCGTCTTCGCGGATTGTGGCAGCGAGAGCGTGGAGTGAGTGGGCGCGAGTTGGTCGGAAGGTGGCGTAAGGTGAGCGATAGGAGACCTGGGTAAGTAGATGGGAAAGGAATGGGATATTGAAAAGCAGAGGGGGCCTGCGGTGGGGAGTTTTGAGGACTCTCGACGGGGGGGGGGATGGATGAGCGTGCACGTACGGAGGTAGGTAGAGAGAGGGAAAAGGCTATTATTATATCGTACGGTAGTAGTAGGAGTAGTAGGAGTAGTAGGTCGGTCAAGAGGTTGTCGGAGCGAGTCAAAAGTAGGTTGATATGTAGGAGTCGGAGCAAGTCAAAAGTAGGTTGATAGGTCCAGAGGCCCGTAGACGGGAGCATGAATGGGGCGAGATGGGAGATGAGATGGGGGGCGTCGCGGCCAAGGCAAGTCGAGCGATGCAGCATCGACATCAGAGGATTTCGATTTCGAATCAGCGCAAAGTCGAGCGGTGCCGGGATCAACATGGGATGGGATCAGGGGATGCGTGGGCCATGGGGAAGAAAGGGAAGAAAAAGAATGAGATCCATAGATGGGGGGAGGGAAGGGAGGGTAGGGAAGAAAGGGAAGGAAAAAGAAGAGATCTATCATCCATGGTTCTATTATCTATCGTCCGTCGTCCATTATCTATCTCATCCCATCATCTATCGTCCATCGTCCATCCCATCCCATCTCATCATCTATCCTATCCCATCATCCATCCCATCCCATCCCATCCCATCCCATCCCATCCCATCCCATCCCTTCCACCCCGGGTCAGGTCTAGCAGGTCCGAGGAAATAACGGATTGCCCGAACGGGAGGCATCCTACGATTCATCATATGTTATTTCTCGTCGACGCGGACGGGCGACGATGAGAGCGAGGAGAGGGTGGAGGGTGGGGTGATGGGGATCATCGAGGGCTGGATAAGGATCTGTCTGTCCTTGATGGCGAGGGACCGGGGGCCATTCTTCCCATCTCCTCTGCCAATCGATGACTGATGGATGATTCAGGATATCATATCCACGAAGATCATCATCATGATCAAGTATCCAGATCAAGTCTCCCGCAAGTCCAGTCTAGTATCAAGCATTCGTCCATCGAGTCAGTCCAGTCTCAAGCATTCGTCCATCACGCCCCCATCGGCTTCTCCTCCTCCCCATCGCACTCTCGCCATGGCATTTGTCGGCGCCGGGACCGGCTGATCCGACCTCGTGCATGACAAGCACAAGCCCCAGCACGTCGCATCCTTCTAGAAGAAGAAGAAGAAGGGCGGAGAGCGGAGAGCGCGCGCGAGGTGACTGGCCCGAGACGCGGACCCCGGGAATCCACTCCGCTGGTCGGGTGCGCGGGTGCTTACGGTTACACACGATCGTCGCGGTGATGGGAAAGAGAGACGGTGGTGCGATTTGGCATCTCGACAGAGGAGTGGGCAGGTCACGTTGGGGATCCATCGTGGCGGGTGAAGACATCCATCCATCTCCATCTCGACGGATGTGGTGATGGTGATGGTGATGGTGATGATCTTATCGACTGTGGTGCTTCGTTCTATCCTACATCCTCCAGTCCGGTACTCGTCCTCCCGTATCGTGCGTATCTCCCTCCCTCTTCCATCCTGATCATCGTCGCCGCGCGGGGGGTCGGGGCGCCCCTCCGCCCTGTATATCCTCGACCATCGATGCAGCCGACGGGCATCGGATGCACGTGTCCCCTCCTCGTATCCCGCAGTCTTCACCTCGATTCCTTTGACGGGAAGAGGCGAGAGATCACTGATCATCGCAGGATGCTTTTCCGACATGGCGAGGGGAGGCGAAGGGATCACCCACGAAGAACGAGGAGGGATGGGATGGGATGGGATGGGATAGGGATAGGGAGACGGGATGGGATAGAGAGACGGGTAGTTCTATATTCGCTTTCATGCTTATATGCCCTCTTTCAAATGAGAGTTCTATATTCCCTTGATTCTTCTTCCCCTCGTTCGGATGAGAGTTCTATATTCCCTTGATTCTTCTTCCCTTCGTCGGATGAGAGTTCTATATTCCCTTGACTCCTATTCCCCTCTTTCAAATGACAGTTCTATATTCCCTTGATTCTTATATCCCCTCTTTCAAATGACAGTTCTATACTCCCTTGATTCTTATTTCCCCTCGGACGAAATGTATTAGACAAAACGCTCTCAAACCGCTCCTCCTCACGATGCCATTGCAACTGCTCCTAACCGGCATCTGAATTACCACCATCACATGCTTTCGACACGCACACACCAAGTTGCACGTGCGAGGGGAGGTCGTGCAATACTTATCCCCCAGAGAAGAAAACACAGACACATCATCATCCTGTTTCTCGTAGATGAAGACATGCATCGGAGACGAGAGGACACTTCGTCGGGGCACCGTGGACGAAAAGTGGTGATATAAAGGACGGTGAGGCGGATTTGGGCGGGACGAGCGGTCTCGAGTAAATCTCGCAATCTGGCAGCAGAATCGCTGGACCCTTCGAACCCACCCATCCGCACCCCGGCCACCGCCATGTCAAAACACCATCCTCGACCGCCCCTCCAACGACATCGACCATCACGGTACTTCTCGCCCTTTCTCCTCACGAATCGTCTCGGCGTCCCCTCGGACCCGGCACTCTCCAACCAGACCGGCATCCCCCTCGAATCGTGAGGGAGAAGACAGGACAGAAAACTCGCGCGCGCGCCTCTGTCATCCTTTGGTCTCGTCGCCTCATCACCCCCCAACGCGGGCTTCTCGTGTCCTGACTCTCTCCCACCAACCTCGCAGGCTCACCATCTCCCTCCCTCGCCCTCCCGACGAACCTTGCGGTCTCGCTCACTCACATCCAGAGCCATCGAGCCCCGGAACCAGCTAGCACTCGCTCCTCCCTCCCCTCATGGCCTCATCGGACGGCTTATCGAACGGTGCGCATGCAGAAGCATCAGATATGGACTCGGCACAGGTACGTGGCATCTCTCTCCTCTCGCAACGTTTCCCTCCGATATTCTCTCTCTCGCGGCGTCGATGGTAGTCCCCTCCCTCGACGGGATTTGCATCTCTTTGCTTTGATATGTGCCTTTGCATTGCATTGCGTCTCTACATCCGATGAAGAAGGATATCCTCTGCATTTCCGTTCGGTGGGTCCGTCATCAGTCCGTCCGTCAGGATCTACGCGATCAAATGCAATGCATTTACGCGGATGGGGTCATCACTTATTTTTCTTTTTTCTTTTTTCCCCTTTGGCATGGCCCCCTGGATGGGAGATCTGCAGCGAAAGCGGGTGCTCTAGGCCCTGGTCATCGAGAATTCCCATCTTCTTCTCTTTCGGTCGTCCCGGAACATCTGACACGATGAATAACGCTGCTGAAATGAACCCGACGGGCTAACGCCACCATCGCTCCAGATTTCCGAGGCGTGGGCTCATCTCTCAAAGTATGTGAGCTTTTTAGCATGCCCATTGATTCCTGCGAGCATATCATCCGATGCTTTTCTGAATTTTTGAGTTTGGGTGGGGCGTGCGACAGCTGCTGTCGGTGCTGCTACTACTGCCTGCAGACTTTTGTCGTGCGGGTGGCGTAAGAGGCGGAGTGGGTCATGCTTGACATCTACAATGAGGCTTTTCCGAAAGCCCTCGCTCCCTCTTCCATGGGAACGGTGGTGGGATTTGAGGGAGCGTCCGGACAGGAGCACATGGAGATTCAGCAGAGACTAAAACAAAGCATCGGGGATCGACCTTATCTCCGATGCTGGGCCATCTCTCCGTTCCCGTTCGCCTCGTGCCTTGTTTGCTGGCTGGCTGGCTTGCTATCCACCCTTACTCCTACTACACATGCAGACGAGATAGAGTGGTGTCTCTCTCGGTCGCAGCTTTGCTAACCAAATATCATAGGGGTGAAAAGACGGCCGAGGCCCTGGAGTCCAATCTGACGAATCTGGAAAAGAAGATTGATGATCTACTGGCGAGCTTCGAGGAGGCGGAGCGGCGGAAGGTGGAGGAGGGGAATGCGCAGCGTGTCAAGGGGAATTCGACGGCTGCCGGAGGTTGTGGTGGTGATGTTGTGGATGGCGATGCTAAGAAATCGTGAGTGCTGGTGAGGGAGGGAGGGAGATTTAGATAAATAGATGGATGGATGGGAGAGAGGGAGATTTAGATAAATGGATGGATGGATGTGAGAGATGTATATGTGATTAGCCCGACACCATCCATACACGTTTTAAAAATAAAAGAAATTTGATCTTGTATCTTACCCCACTGGGGAATACACTTCTGGTAATTAATTGGTTCTTTTCCTGCTAATAGGAATAACTGTAATATATATAGAAATCTCTTCTTCTTGCCCTCTTCAATACGGTATCTGAGGGGATTGTCGTCTTTCTCTTTGTTTGGAGGCTGTCGGGTGGAGAGGGAGTGGGAGAGGGAGAGGGAGAGGGAGAAGGAGGAACTGGTAGTTAGCTGGGTACGAAGGTTCCCGGCTTTTTTTATTTCATGGGGATGGATGTGGAAGGGAGATAAGAGGTGGGAGATAGGAGGTGGGAGATATAGTAGGGAGGAGTTGGTTGGTGTTAGTGTTGGTGTTAGTGTTAGTGTTGGGGTTCGTATTGGGATTATGGGTTTAGGGTTAAGAGTCGTAGGGTAGGAGGGTGGTCGGGTCGTCGGAGAGATTAAGAGATTCAGGTTGAGAGATTGAGAGATTGAGAGATTGAGAGATCAAGAGATTAGGAAATTGAAGTTAAGGTAGATTAGATTAAGGCTCAAAGGTAAGAGGTGGAGAGAGAAATCAGAGAGAGAGAGAGAGGGAGAGAGGGAGAGAGAGAGAGGAGGAGAGAGAGAGAGTAGTATATATATTATATA